>JABFPM010006046.1:0-10580 GCA_022817325.1 Idris sp. 1 HC-2018
GGGGGGGGGGGGGGTTTGGTGTGATCAAATTCTTGCGCTGATTTATTCTAATTCAGACCCAGCTCGCAATTATTGATTAAAATTATAATTCTGAAAAAGTGTAAGCGTGGCGTCATCTAGTTTTGTTGAATCCTCACGAAAACTAGTGGAACCCAGCGAATCTACGAAAGACAAAGTTTGAAACCAGTAAAAACCAGCTTCAAAGAAGAAGTTAAATATACTAGTAAATCTACCGACGAATAACCTGGAGCCGGCGAAGACACCAGTAACAAAGGTTGAATTCCCTGGAGCTGAGCAGAAGGCAGGAACTGACGTAGCCGGAATAACAGTATTTCTGGGTGGCGTCCAAAACCACTGTAGAGAGTGTCAACAACAATTTAGTCGGCACCAGCACCAAGAATGCAGGATAGATAATAGTAACCTCTTCTTCAAAAACAAAGCCCTTAGACTCTACAAGAATCAATTCTGAGAACAGAAGACTTGATTTAAGAAAAAATTAGAAAATAATTATTCTATTTTCCTGATAGAGATTACTTATACAATTGAACTAACTGAGTGTTAAAATCCAACTGACTTTTTACTGAAAATGAATGCTTTTTATAATGTATAAATTTGTTGAACCCGACAAGTTTGACCGAATTTAAATCAAAAAATAAAAATAAACTTTATTTTGTTTGTGATTGTTCATTTTGTTTATTAACAATCACTAAAAATGATCAATTCTTCAAAATAATAATAGAGTCTGTTCAATAAGAGTGTGTCGATTATAACTTCGTCAATGGATAGCGTGCAGGTACCGGCGTAATTTCACGTATTGTTTAAACATTAGAGAAGAATGTTTTCTAATTATATTCTCAGTTTGTCTTGTTTTTGTGTATTCGACTCAACAATTCCAAAATGAGTGCCGTGTATACAAGCCGTTTTGAGGCAGTGGCTCTTGCACTCATCCAAAAGGTCCACAAATGACTTGTGCAGCCCGGTACATAGGAAAGTTACAGGCATTCGTAAATAAGTGGGTAGCGCGTTTCAAAGCGGTGAAAAATATTGACGACCTGCCGGAACGCGGTACACACTGCTTAACGTCAAAAAAGGAAGATAAAGTGATTCTTGACCTTTTTCAAAAACACCCTGACTATTCACTCCGCCAAAAGAAGAAATTATTATTGAAACAATGAATTAATGTAAGCCTGAACTTAATCCGACAGCGCTTACATGAATCAAAAATAAAATATAGATCTACGAACATCAAACCCTTTTTGAGTGAAAAGCCGACTAAACTGGGCAAAGAAAAATATCGATCGTGATTTCTCAAAAGTAATTTTCATGAGTCATCGTTCTGAGCCTGTCTTCCAAGAAGGCGTGCTTGGTCAACTCAAAGCAATCGCGTTGTACAGTGCACAGTTAAACACCCAGTAAAAGTCCACGTCTGGGGACGCTTCTGTCGGAAGGGTTTTGAGGTTTTATATGTGTTAACGGACAATTTAAATGCTTAAAAAATGAACAAAATTCATCGTAAGTGTTTATTGAACTCCAATAAAAATGGTTTGGCTCAGATACCAGCGCATGGGTACTGCAAGAAGAAACATTGAAGTCGTGCGTGTACCGAGTGGAAGCGTGAAAAGGCATCACCACATTGAATTGGTTTGAAAACGTGTGGTCTATCATAAAGATGAAACTCAGGGGAAAGGTGTATACAATATAAAGCAGCAAATCGTCGGTACGAGAGATTTAGAGGTCTCTTCCTTTGGAGTTAGCCGAAAACCTTGTTGAAAGTATGCTTCGACGCTGCCAAGCAATAATTGATAATAATGGGGACTGGACAACTTATTAGGTAAAATGTATTTTAGTCCAAGATATATACTACATGGTACATACATTTTAACTGATTCGTTTATTTTTTCAGAGAAATAAACGACACGCTTTTGTTGAACAGACTGTACGTTAACTTTAAATTTGATATTTACAAAATAATTTGAAATTAAAATAAACATTAATTAAATTAAAATAATCCTAAACTTATATTTACAAGTTAAATCTGCGACAAATACCATATGTAACACGAAATCAATCCCATTATGACCCTAAATTGAAAATACAATGACACTAAATTGAAGTTAAAATGATCCGAAAAGTGCTCCAAAATAACAGCGAAAAGACCTCTCAATAAATTTTAAATAATTCGGAACGACTTTAAAATAACGCTGAAACTACGCAGGAGGCATGATGATCTTTAGCGGAATGGGGTTGCGGTTAGTGTGTTACACATTGCTATAATTTTCTTGCAAAATTGCAACGGCTGCTAGAATGAATAATAATTTCACTCCAGTATTTTTGAGTTAGTGTGCAGCTACACTTTCATCATATCCAACATGTTTACCAGTGCACTGCAAAAAAAATTGTTTTCAGTAGAACGCTTTTCAAGGTTTTTAGAACACTTATGCTGTTTTTTATTCAGAACGTTTGATAAGTTTTTCGAAAAACACTTGAAATGTTCTTCATATAAAACATTTAAAATGTATTATATGGTGTATTCTTTGCTCTTTTTAAAATGTTGAATACAATGTTTTAAAATATTAAAACAAATTATAATTAAATAAATTATTTTTTGTTAAAAAATTCTTTTAGCCAAAATAAAAATAGTCAATGTGTTTTACATTTCGGAATTTTTTATTCCCTTTTCAAAAAACTGTAAAATACAAAATGGTGTAAATAAACGAACATATAAAAATCGCCAATTCTTCGCATTTTTAATTCAGATTTTACATCAATTTTTGAGTTTTATAAAGTATATAAATAGTATAAATCAAGTACATAATATCAATTTTATAGGTTATAATTTGTATATCAATGAATATAAATAAATTTATAAAATACCTGTTTATGAATATGGTTTAGTATGAATTTTTATAGTAATATTTACTTTTTTAAAGGTTTTTTTCTTGTCAAATATTGAAAAAATTAAAAAGTAATTATTAAATGTTATTGTCTACTTTTAATAAAGTCACATGTTTTGTGTCTAGGTGAATTTACATTTAATACATTATATTGGTCATACATTTTTTCGTTGTTATGATTTGAAAATTTGATAGTATACATGACTTAAATTATTTAAATTAGCTTTTAGATTTAAGGTGTTATTTTGTTGTGTTTTAATATATAGCATCTCTGATATGAGTCTTTTATTTTCATTATTTTCTATATCTAGAATTTGAAAATTATCAAAATCAAATTCATGGTTCTGATTATGTTCTATATGTCTACTCAATAAAATTGCCTTATCTGTTAATTGATAAATCATATATTTCTTTTGGTGTAATGGATGATTAGATATAAAATTTAATATTCTATCAGTGTATGTACTTTTGTGAAACCAATTTGTGATCATTTTATTGTTATGTTTTATTCCATTTACATCTAGAAAACTGAGTTGTCCATTATTTTCTATTTCATATGTGAATTGTATATCAGGACTAAAACTATTAAAAATATTTAAGGTGTCAATAATTTTATTTTTGGTATCAGACAGAAAATGCCATCTACATATCTATGATAATGTTTAATATAATTTATCTTTGAGAACACATAACTTTCAACAGAAATTTCGCATTACTATGTCTGCAAATATTGGTGATATAGAACTACCCATAGGACATCTATTTGTCTGTAATATATGTTGTTAAATGTAAAATATGTGTTGTCAAAAATGAATTTTATCAATTGTAGAAGTTCTTGTAACGGTAAATGAAATTCTTCACAGAATCCTTTTTCCAAAGTTTCAAAGTTGTTTTTTATAGTATTTATTACTAGATCTTTTTTAACATTGGTAAATAATGATATTACATCAAAAGAAATCATAATATAATTAGTTGGAATGATTTTGTCAAAAATCAATTGTTTAAAATCGTAAGAATTTGTTTACATTATATTTTGATTTATTTATATTGTTCGCAATAAAATTAGATAAATTTTTTTCTAAATTGTATAATGGAGAATCTACTGTAGATACTATTGGTCTGAATTTCAAAGATTTTAATGGATCATTCAAATCTGTTGGTTTTTTATGTATTTTTGGCAATGTGTACATTCTAGGTGTATTACTACTGGATTTATATATAAATTCATAGATATTTTTACATATATAATTTTTGTCAATTAAATATTTGCATAATCTATGTAATAATTTGGAAGTTTTATCTAAAGGATCAAAACTATCGGTCTCATAAATTGATTGATCATTTAAAAGTTCATTTTTTTGTATGCAAAAATCTCTATCAAGTATTACTGTACAATTGCCTCTATCTGCTTTTGTAACCAATATGTCTTTATTTGTGTTTAGAAACTTAACAGTTTCTTTCAAATGTTGAATAAATGTCTGTTCTCCCACGCCCACATTTAAGTGTTTAATACATTTATCTTTATGTTGGGAGTAAAATTTACCAGATATACAAATTATAACCTATAAAATTGATATTATGTACTTGATTTATACTATTTATATACTTTATAAAACTTAAAAATTGATGTAAAATCTGAATTGAAAATGCGAAGAATTGGCGATTTTTATATGTTCGTTTATTTACACCATTTTGTATTTTACAGTTTTTTGAAAAGGGAATAAAAAATTCCGAAATGTAAAACACATTGACTATTTTTATTTTGGCTACAAGAATTTTATAAAAAAAAATTGAGAGGAATTCCATGATTTTTACACCTCTAATTTTTAACAAATAAATTATTTATTGTTATTAATGTTAACGGAAGTTGTCATTTAAAATTACGTGTTTTATACAATAACTTTTCTGAAAAATAGAAAACTTAACCTCTATATATAGATGGCAGTTTCTCATTTTGTGTCAGTTACATTAGACATCACAAAATGTTAAAATTAATATAATGCGAGGTTAAAGTGTTTAATGTGCAGTTTTAATGATGTTAATGCTAATTCATTAATGAAACACATTATAAAGTTTCATAAAATTAATTCAAAGTTTAAAGTAAAGTGTGTTTTACGTAATTGCGGAGCAACGTATAAAAACTGGAACAGTTTCCGACAACATATTCGAAAGAACCATGAGGGTGACATTGATATTATCATAGACTTTAATTTTAATAACGATGCTAATGTTTCAAGAGCCATTTCAAATCAAGAAAATAAAGGTATATACATTTTATAAATTTTTTATTCAATTTTGTTTGCTCTAAATGTAAAAAATAGTTATTTGAAATAATTATAATAGATTTTATTTTAAAAATTGTAAAAATAATTCAAAGTAATAATAAATCAAAATCCACATAAAAAAATTTGGAAAAAGAACAATAAAAAAGCATAAATAAGAAATAATTTTATTCGCATTAAAATTTAAATTCAAAAACAACTTTCCAGAAATATTATTTTATTAGGTTATATTTAGGCATGAACACAAAATACGTTTAGCAACAAGTGCTTTTCGTAAGATAAACGTTTTAAAAATCATAAAGTGTTTTAAAGAATGTGTTTGTTTTTATTTCAAGTGTTTCAAAGCAAACATATTTAATGTTCTCAAATAGCGTTCTTAAATCTATGAACCTTTAAAGCGTTCAAAAATGTGTTCTCATACTAACATTTAATTTTTTCAGAACACTTTGCATCCGTTAGGTGTTCTAAATAGAACGTTTGAAAATCACTTCTTTTTACATTGTATGCTAAAAGTCTTAGTCAGTAGACTGTATCGAGGGACAAACTTTTAAAAATCCACCTCATCCATCAATACCTAATTTCAAGTAAATATCCAATACATCTAATTCATTTTCCACATGCTTAACAAAACCAGGTACATGTTTGCAGAAATTACATATGAGACAGCATCCGAGGCTTCATCTTCTTCGATATAAAAAAGAGGAAACTCTTTGAAACCAAAATAGTCGTCGACAGAATGAGCTTTAGCATTGAGTTTAGATTTTAATCCTAGTTCAATTGCTTTTCTATTATTTGTATTTGCATGAATATACGTTTGTATACTACCACGATCACTTAAAGTCATGCGACTCTTAATTTTTAACAGATCATCGACAGGTAATGTAGACGAGTTTGTCGAGGAAAGATTTTTATTATTTATTACAGCTAATTTTAAGTGGTATTTGAAAAATGACAAATAATTTTTATAATTTGAAGAGCCCGAATAAAATTAGATTAAAATAAATTCCAAAAAAATAATTCAATTTTAATTTAAATGACTCTGAAAACTAATAATATGACACGTTAGATTAATGTTAGTTCGAAACACTTACTGATATGCATATAAATAAATAATAACGATGTTGATTTTAACCTAACCTTGATATAAAGCAACAGTCAAAACCTAAGGATAAAACTGATTTTGATTATCCGTAGATTTTTCTTTTAATCTTTCTTTAACAACTCAAGTAATGATTTGATTTGTTGCTTCTGAAAACGTTTTTGATATACAGTTTAATAGATTTATCACTTGTGATATCAAATCACATTTATGTGACTTCCCTTTCCCAATTACACTGAAGCATAAATCGCACTTTAATGACGTAGATAATTATTTAGATTGATCTAGAATAATAATTGTAATTTAAAACCTATAACATATAAATAAAACTTTTTTTTACTTCGAAAATTTACCTGGACCTTTTTTGTTATCTTTGCCAAAAATATTGGTGGTTGTTTTGTATGTGATTTCACTAATTTTGCATTCGCATCTTAACCGTGTAAATTGCACAGGTTTAAATATTGACAAATCTGGAGATTCTAATTTTCTGGTGTTAGCCTTCGCTTTGAATACTTTATTTTTACATATACAGTTGTAGGCAAATTACGTTTATATCAAAAGGACATTTTTGTAAGGTTTTCCCTTTACTTCAAAAAGATTGTTTCAAAAGGACAATTCATTTTGGTTCAAAGTGAGATTTTTCTGAGTTCAATAAAACAATGAATTTTTTTAACTAAGTTTTAAATTAGGTATTTCACATAATTATTTTGTTTTTTATGTACTTAGCCGGAGTCACCTCTCGATATTATAAATCATACTTATTTCAATATTGTAATAATTGAATTAAAATTTGAGCTTCTTTGTTGTGAATCGTCAAAAAGAAGTAACTAGACGGTGGTGCAAATTTTGACCAGGTGGTGCAAATAGTCACTTCCTTGTCAAAAATATTATAGTTGACAAATAATTTGTGGATTGATTGAAGTTGTGAATTCCGTTTAAATATCTAAAATTATTAATAGAATTATGAAAATTAGCGGAAATCTGAATACTGATTTGTTGAATGCACAGATAAGAGGCGATCCCGATGGTTGCGGCCTCGACATCTCCGGCACGAGATATTCTCCGACATCAGAGTTACGAGTCGATTTACCTGCCGAAGATCTTCTGAACATTAAAAAGGGATGGTTAATGAAGCAGGGCCTTAATAAAGTAAGCATAGAAGCTCATATAAAATTATTCATATTTTTCTCTTGGATCCATCATAATCAAGTTATCGTACAATATATAAATATAATAAGTTTATATTATATAATATCAATATTATAATTTGTGATAAAAGTCTAACTTATAATGAATAAAATTAGAAAATATTTCATTAAATAAATCATGCAGATAAATAAATATAATTTTACATCCACTTAACTTCTTCTAGCTATGTTAATATAAATTTGTATTTATTTACGGAGACGTTATCAATTACAAACTTTGCAAAAGAAAATAATAAATTTAAAATTGGATAATAATAATAAACTAATTGCATTACAAAAATCTGAATAAACATCAATTGAGGTTTACATTTTGTGAATAACTCAATAAGAATCTTTTTGCGAATTAATTTTTCGAAACAAAAAATTATAAAAACCAACAAAAATTAATAAAAACTGAAAATACTAGTTTTAAATGCACAATATTTATAAATGAGTTGATTATCTAGTAATATACACAGCGCATTTATCAATACGTTTTTTTTGTTGTTTCGAAAATTTAAACTTGATTTTTGAGATAAATTCGTTATTTTATTGAAATTACAGTCTGATAAGTTAAAATTTTTTGAAGAAAATAAAGTGAAACTTCTTGACCGAGATCAAATGATTAGAAATATAAATATTCCGTAGGAATGGAACAAACACTGGTTCGTTTTACGCGGTTGTGGGCTCATGTATTACCGGGATCCTGGTGCTGAAGACAAAGGTATCATGGATGGTGTCATCGACTTAAATACCGTAACCGCTGTCACTATGGTACAAGTGGCCAGGAATTATGGATTTCAGACCGCGGTAAAATTAAAGCTGGTGTATTGCTATTCGTTCGCGTTACTCTTAACACCTAATTTATGTTCGATTCTTTATTTTTTTTTAGAGTCAACTAAAGTTCATATAAATGATTGATTCGTTCTCATTTTCGATTAATAAATGTATTTTTTTTAAATCATTTAAAATTTATAAAATGTTATAAATAGTAATCCGAATTATTAGAAAATAATTTTATTATTCAGTCTATGAAAATAAACGAAAATTATTATTAAAACGATGATTTAAGACACATTCACAGTGACGTTCAAGGAACAATGCATATATGAAATTATTGATTCTTATTATTTTATTTGCATAAAATTAGCTAATTTAATAGTGTATTTTTCATTTTACTTGTAAAAACGTGCTAAAAATAAAAATTGATAATCTACATTTTTTTCATAAATTATTCTGTGTAGATGACTTCATCGATACGTCACTGTGAATGAGCCCTTACATTTCATTAGAGATTAGTTAAATTTGAAATTCATTGGGTTGTATTAACTTAGCACATCATTTATTGCTCTTTTTTAATAAAGACTTGGGATGATCGAGGTGCTACACTGCTTTCTGCTGTAACAGCTGGGATAAGATCAAGTTGGATATCTGCAATTAGAAAGGCTGCTAACCTCCCTGATTCTAAGAACAACGCCGACACACACACGGTTTGTCAAGAAAATCAGCAAGATATCAGTTCCCAATCTCTTACAACGTAAGATTTTTGTTTTTTCACTATACAATATTATTTGTTCATATGTTAATTTTATTTCGTATTTCATGTGATAAGGACCATTGATTATGTATAAGTTAATTTTAAAACACAATTATAATTTTTTTTATAGATAAATTTTTAATTTTAAATTTATTTTATAGTTTTGTAAATTAGGGTGGTCCACAATTTGACAATTTTTCGTGCACCCCCTGGGTCGAAAGTTTTTTGAAAAAAAATTGACCGGATTGACCGGGCGCCACTGTTGAATTTCATACCGTCTGCTGTGACAACAGACTTGAATTCAATTTCCACGTGTTTTTGTTTATGTGTTGAACGGGTTCATCATGGAGTTGCGGCAAAAAATATTTTTAATCGGTGATATTGATGTCAAAATCGAAGGCAATAAATTGCCTTCAAAATTACAAGCAATGAAACTGCTTTTTTACTATTTGCGCGTTTCAAAATTAGACATTGAGTCGAGTATAAGTGCGGTTATAGATGAAGTGCAATTATTTTGGAAGAAAGCAAAGATTCCGACTCAGGAGTTACACCGGTGCAAAGAAAAACTTCTCCGAATTTACACTGAGTGGCGCAACTTAAACAAACATTAAGACCGCAGCGTGGGAAGGCAGGATCTTTTTAAAATTTCGTGAAGGGGGTTTTTCGGTAATTTGGGCTGAAAATAGGCCTATTTTCATGATTTTTTTTATTAAAAATATACATTGTACAATATTCCGCGTTTTACTATATTAAAATAGATCACTTTGACAACATTTTAGAATTTTTTCAGCTACTGATTCGGCACGTAGTTTTCAGGACGTCCGTTTGTTGCGTTGCGCGAGCGTGCGGCACGTCTGACTGGCGTGCAAGATGCCGCCCACACGGTTCATCTGAAATAAAAAAATCACACATATTATTAAACTAGATTAAATTCTCTGGAGTTTGAGGGAAAGGAAATTTTGAAATGTTTGTTTTTCATTCATAATGGCGACCTGTCAAAAAAAGGTTCATTTTTCCATTATTTTTTTTTATGTTTGAGGTGCTGTAAAAAATTGTTTAAATACATTTTTTAAAAAATCCTTTCCCTCATCCTCCAATAAAAAGTGTTTTCTTTAAATAGATCCTTATGGGAAAGCCGTGCGATGATTATTGCGGCCGCAATCCTGCACGCCAATTTGAAAAACATTGTTTTGAGAAAAACGCGTTTAAAGTTTAATGTTATAATAAATGTGTTTTTTTCAAACTTACACTCAATCTGCTATTCCAGGACCATATAATATACTCTCCTGTTCCTCATAAAATTCGTTTTGCGCCCTTCGTTCCTCTGTTGTCGCTATCCTGGCCCGTTTTTTCGCCTCAGAAGATTCCATCTCGGCAGCATTGATCCGGCGCGCGTCCATCGTCATGGCATATGCTTTTGTTTGTAGGCCAATTTCGATTCCCAGCAGTTCCATCATTTTGAGAATAGCGTTATGGCCGTCGTTGAAAATATTGCAAGCGATATTAGTGGCCAGCTCGACAGTTTTCGCGCCACTATGTAGATGTTTTGGAGAGAGACGCCAGACGCATAAGCTCAAACTC
>JABFPM010006047.1:0-10578 GCA_022817325.1 Idris sp. 1 HC-2018
TTAAGAAAAAGTAAATTTATCATTCTATTTTTAATTCGAATTTGTGAATTTATTGTTCATAAATTAAGTTTGAAAGTAAAAGTGACAAAGGAATTATTTGATATAAGAAATTTTGTCTTAGACAATTTTTAATTTCGCATAAATGAATTGAGAAAATTTGAAAAAAGTGTAAATTATAATTATTAGGAACAATTAAATTTAATACTCAAAGAAAAGTTTTTAAAATTTAATTATACTGTGTTTTACTTTTGATATTATATGTACTTATGTCTGAATTTTATTAAAATCCATCGAATGTTGAAATAAAGAGTTACAAAAATCAAACTAGATTTGAAATTATCGTATGTATTTTGGTAATAGTTTCATTTGCATCATTAGCTTGATATATCCTTAGTGTTTTATCACCTAAATTATTATCGATGAAATTTGCTGATACAAAACTTTAATTTTCTCAATAAGGTCCATTGGAACCGTTGTAAAAATGTAAACTTTGTAAATTTCAGATTTGGCCCAGAGCAGCAGCTGGACGTCGGACCCGGTCACCAGTTACATTTGCCAAAAGTGTGACGCGGGTTTCAGGCGGATGTGGGATTTAATCAGACACAAGTGCGGACAAATGCTCAGATACGCTTGTCCTTACTGCCAGAAAAAGGACAATTCATCGTCAAATGTTTACAGACACATTAGACGGTGGCATCCAAAGCTCCCAGTTGAAGTCAACAAGATGTTTTAAGGATATCAATCATAATCACCGGTTCCTAACTCGGCAACTCTACAAATTTTCTACAAATTAAACAAGAAAAAATTGTGTTACTACGTTTTAAACATCGTCGTTTTTAATTTTCTTACAACACCACTTTTGTATAACAATTTTATTTTTGTAAAAGACCTGTTTCGAGTCAAATGTAAGAAAAGTGAATGTATAATAACAAAAAAAACAAAAAAAAAACAAAAATAAATGTAACAAACTGTGTTAAACCCTTCAGTAGCAAATTTTGTTCTTTCAATCAAATTTTGATTTTGTTCTCAGACGTAGATTTCAACATAAAATTTTTATAAAACGTGAATTAGATTTCAAACTCGATGTCTGTTAGGGCTGTACATACGTCTAAGTATTTTGTTGAAACTTTTTTGTTGTTGTTCATTTCTGTACTCTAGTTTGATGTGTTTAAATTGGTATCCTACTAATTGATTTGCTATGTTCATTTTTTTGCAGAAAGCTGCTTCAAGATAGTAGAGATGTTGTCCCTGGACGGATCGGTTTCTTTTGAAGCGAAAAATCTGCTGTACAGGTATCTACCGCATGAAAAGAAGCGATTCGAGTGTGTGACCTGCGGCCATCGGTTCACGCAAAAGTCAACAGTGACCAGACACACGCGTTACTTTTGCGGCAGGGGATACAGATATCAGTGTCCCTATTGTGAGGTGCGAGCGTCTTGTTCGTCAAACATTTACAGACACGTACGAGCGAGACACGTCGGTCGAGAAGCCCGCGTTATCAAACTCTTTTCCACAATCAATCCGAGAACCTGATTTTGAACAAAATAAGTGACTGTAATAGTAAACTAATCCACTGTGCTAGTTGACATTGTTTTGAACTTTTTTGAAGCTAATTTATTTTTTATTATAAAGCAAATAATAATAGAAATAAATTGTTATTATTTTATTTTGTAATAATATTAAATTTTTATAACAAAATCTTGGATTAATTAATAAATGAACTCCGTAAAGTTTAGGTTTAGAAAATTATAGACTTCATTTTAGTGCCAAATTTGGAAATAAGTTACAAACAATGTTCCTCACTTTAATTTAAAAAAGATTGTACATTTCATGTATGGCTAATTTTTCTTCTTTTGAGAGACTGTTATCTTTTTTGTGTTTAGTTTTTAATGACTGCTCATTTGTATTTTCTATGCGTAATCTAGAATTGTAATTTAATTTGTACATACAATTCAATCTGTAACTCATTCCTATTGTGAATACTAATACAAAATTGTGATTGTGTGTTAATAAAATATGTAACACCGGAAAACGATTTCCACTATCCAAATGTCGCAAGAAAAAAAGAGAATAAATGTATAACAATTAATTCTTATAACTTTGAATTTAAACAAAAATTTTACATCTCTGCCTTTTCCCGTTTATAATTTATCATTTATGATTTATAAATAAATAATAGCATGTCTTATTAACGTGATTCGATTAAAAATGATTGTCAAATAATTACGTGTGTCGTCAGCGCATGGGTATTGTTAATCATTTGTAAATTTTTCGTCAAATTAATGATAACAACTTGCACTGTATTCATGGGTTTCTTCATTCATTGGTATTTCATTAATAAAAAGCAAACGACAAACCTACATTTTGTCATTTTGATTTTAGACAATTTGTACAGAAAAAAAGTAATAATATAATTTGATTGTTGAATCTAACTAATAAGTACTCTTCTTATTTTCAGGTCCAGTTGTTGGCTTAAGTAGAGGCAGAGTTCGTTCTAGAAGTTTTGTCTGCACGGAGTGCAACAGAGCATATGTTAATTCGAGGGATCTAAAAAGACATATGCGATATGAGTGCGGCAAAATTCCCCGTTTTCAGTGTCCCTATTGCCCTCAAATTGCTAAATATCGTTCTACCATTTACAACCATATAAGAAAAAGACATCCAATGTATGATATTGCCACAGTTGACCTTCAGATGTAAAAAAAAAACTTATATTTAAAAGAAAGAAAGAAAATAATATATACAAATATTGTTACAAAAAATGAATTTTAAATAACAAAGTACAAAGATAATATTATAAAAAGATTTTTATTGAGATAAAAAGTTTCGTCAGGATTTATTAGTTAGAAAAGAAGATGAAAATTGACAACTTTTATTTTTAACAAGTTGTATTGTTTCAGAACAATGCCAATTTTGTGATGTTTTATAAACAAAGACGTAGAAATATTATATTTAAGAATCAAGACAAAGAATATTGTTATTAAAAAAACTATGTGATAATGATTATTATCTGTAATAAAATAAACTCAATTGTTAAACGAACTGGACTATTTAATCATCGTACAAAACATTTACACGACACAGGTACAAGTTTACACAGCCTTTGCATGGTACACCGAGACACAGAATTAAAATTTGAATGACCTGATGTACCTAACAATCACAGCTGCCGCTATTATTTGTATTATTAAATATTATTGGTTTATTTAGTTGTTCAATTTTTTCTTGATATTTAATTTGTATTGTGTTGCTTTCAGCGCTCTTCCTGTTTGAAACTGAGATGGATGACCCAACCATAGAACAAAGCAGGACAAGAAAACGAAGGAACCTGGTGGTACCGGATATATATTCGCGTGGCAACTTCGAATGCCCGAAGTGTCAAAAGTCTTATAAATGGTACCGTGGACTGCACAGGCACCTTAAGTACGAGTGTGGCAAAAGTCCGCGGTTCAGGTGTCCTTACTGTATGTACATAGGCAAACACCGGTCTCACGTGTACTCGCACATCAAATCCAATCATCAGGACCGCGCAGTTTACGCACTTGACATGCAACAAAGTTAAACTATTTATTTTTTAAAAAAGTGCTCTTTATATTCTTGCTCATTTTGACTATTTTCGTTGTTGTTAAATATTTTTACGTTCATGAAAAATTGTTCAAATGAAAATAGAAAAATGTAATTTCCTTTTAATTTTATAGTTACAGTTTATTTATTACATTTAGCAGTTAAAAATATGTAGTTTTATTTTTAATTATAAATTACATTTTTCTGCAAATTATTTTAATTATATTATTTATAATTATTATTATTATTATTGATTATCATTATAATTTGATATTTAATGATACTCAAATTTTGAAAGCCAAATAATTTAGTTTAAGTTAAAATAGTGCTTTGATATTATATAAACTCGTCGTTTTACAGTGTTTGTAATTACGATTCCGACTGAAATCTTATAAGAATGTATTTAATTGTTTGTAAATATAATAATTAAGCGTACATAAATCATCAGATGAAAACGATGGCATTGTATCATTTACATCCTCGTTGATCCGGTTTCTGTGTAACCGATTTTTACTTTTTTCTCTCAATGGTGCAGGGCTACAACAATTATAGTGCGGTTGATTTTTTTTATTTTTATTTTGAGCATACTTTTTATCTCCCTCTTAATTTTTTAACTCTTAATTTCATTTACCTGAATTGTTTTTTTCAGTTTTCACTTGTGTTTATGATTTATGATTATTTATTGTCTTTTTTCCAAATTTTGTCCACAGATTGGTATATCACTCAGGCCATCATCAAATATCCAAGAAGAAGGACTCTCGCTTCCTGTCGTCCTTCGTACGGGGAGTTACGGTACGGTTGTCCCCATTGCGGCTTTCGGAATAAACGAAAGGATCACATTTACCGGCACATCCGAGCGAAACATCCTGAAAATACCGTTTGTTACGTCGACTTAGCAGTCAGTCAAGAATTAGATCGCATGCTCTAAAACTCATTATTTATATAAACATTAGTCCTACGATTATGTTTTTTAATTACCGGAACCGATGGTCTTTAGTTGATTTAAGTCTTTCTTTTTTTTATCTTATACTATGAAAAATTGTACAATTTCTCAAATTATGTAATTAATGTTCAATGACAAGATAATCATTTTATTATGAGAGCACCAATATTAATGTCTGCGCACAGTTGAACAAACTTAATATGTAATTGAGTTTAAGATACATTTAATTCACAATGCAAATGATTTAAACAAATAAATTTACAATTTGTATATAAGTTTTTATTTGAGTGTGCCGAAAATACAACGAGATATTCGTTTTGATATTCAAATGTCCATTGTAATTAATCAGTTAATAAAAATGTAATACAATTTGTTGAGACAAAAACTGAAAGATCAATATTTCTTTATCAAACAAATGTATGAACTGTTGTACAAATGTTAAATAATTTAACCATACTACTGCGAATAAAGAAAAAATGGATTTTTGATAACGAAGAGAGCAGTTGCATTTCACCATCCACCAAATTTAAAAAAAAAGAAAGAAAATCAAATTTGTCATGTGATTATTGTTGCCTGTGATTTTGAGTTTTTGCTAATCGATCGCGCCTTTGCTTTTTGTTTTCAGAGATGATGCTCAAGGGAATGCTGGTGCGCTATCCACGACACCAATTTAGCCGCGAAGAAATTCTGCTATTGAACAGACACCCGTGTCCGAATTGCAATCGTAGCTACAAACACCGGAGTCACATGATTCGGCATTTTAGATACGAGTGTGGAACGCCACAACGATTTGAGTGTCCATACTGCAAGCACCATTTACGCCAAAGGACCCACGTTTGGACCCACATTAGAGCGTTTCATCCCAACTGCGAACTATTTTGCATCGACATTGCCACAAACATGAGACTCAATTATCATGATTACAAAAATGATTCAAGCTAAAATAGATAAGCATTTATGTTTAGATTTCTGATTTACGTTGAGAGTACTTATGCAATTTTTGTCCAAAACAAAAAAAATTTTAAGTTTTTTAGATTATATTTACTTTCAGTAATGTTTGTTTTATTTGCTTTTATTTTTTTGAAAACTCTATGTTTGCTTATATGTTGTTTTTAACGACATTGTTATTAGCAAATTTTAAAAAAAATTGTATTTCTCAATTAAGCAATTTTATTTTTACTGTAAATATATTATTTTATGCAATGAAATCACTGTATATAAAATTATTGTAAAAAGTGTTTTCATACTTCTTAATATGTATATCTATCATAAATAACGTTTGAAGTCGAGAGAATTGTGATGCAAACTAACTTGTTCATACATTAAAAATAAAGTTACAACATTTTTCGCGATATTTTCTGTAATTTATATTAATATTAAAGAAAGTATTCACAATTTATCTCGATAAATTGCTCACAGCTCTGAGAGGCACCAGAACTCAATTTATATTTGATTTGCGTCGTTTTGTTGGAGAAAACTTAAATTCGAGTTCCTACGTCTAATATGCAACTTCAGCAAAAGCAATATTGATCTAATATACAACTTCTTTTTTTCTCTCAGTGTGCGCAGTTTAGAACTAACAACGTATCGTTGATTCGATCACGTATGGTGGTTTGCCAAAACTCTGATTGTAAATAAGTTTTTGCACTCTAGCCTGTATGATAATACACGAATTTACAAACCAACACTGAGTAGTCAGTCAATTGTCTTTTTTTTCTAAACAATAATAAAAAAAGACAATCCTCTAACTAATCGGTAAAGCGTTAAACAGCTCATTTATTTTATGTGATGTTACACCAATGTGATAATTATTTATCTGTTAAAACACGTCATTCAATCCAAAGCATTTTTCAACGAGAGAGAAAGTGGGATTTTTTTCTGATTGTGATATATATTTACACTAGAACTTGTCTTGCCTTGACAGTACCAAGAAACGCGTTTGTACGACAATTGTAAAGTTGGTCCAATAAATGTATTCGAATACAACAAGCACAGGTCATTTAATGGTACATTTCAATTCTCTCTCTCTCTTTTTCTCTAGGTCTAAGTAAAGATCTAGTCCGGTGAAATTCTACTGACTTGATAATTTTTGTCGTTGTTTCAGATAACCTGGGTTTACGAAAAGGTGCCTCCACCACACACTATAGAGTGGTTCCAGCGCACCCGGAATTATTTAGAAGTTCAGACTCCGAGGACAAACTGTCGAAGCCTTATCAATGCCAGAAGTGCGGTCGTAGGTTTGCCCTGAAGGGCACTAAAAGTCGCCACCTGAAGTATGAGTGCGGCCATGAGCCGAGGTTTCAGTGTCCCTACTGTCCCTATCGCAGTAAACAAACCTCGCCGCTTTACGCGCACATAAGAAGAAAGCACATCGGAGAAGAAGTTTACATTTTTGATCTGAAACTCTGAGACTGCAGCATTTCTGTCTGAATGCGATGCCGCTATAGTACAAGTTTTGGCCAAAATAATAATTTCTTTAATTTTTATAGTTCTTGAGTTTTTTTTTCTTGTTTTTTTATAATTAGATCTGAAGTGTATTAAGTGTCAGTACTGGTGCTAATTTTTTAAGTTCACGTTTACTTATATTTTGTAATAATTTTTTATGAAATACATTCCAAGATGTTGTTTATGAAATATTTTTTTATATTGAACGATGATGCAAAATTATATTTGTACGATTTAAATACAAAAGAAAGTTGTGGATTTCTTAAAACTCTTTAATAAACATATATATATTTACAAGTTGATAATGGTAAAGTTTAGATAGCTTATAAAGATTTGGAAATATTTGTTACGATTTAAGTTTTCACTTTTTTGATAATTTATCACAGAAAAAAGTATCTCAATTTTTTTTTCATTTCATAACTTTTAAAAGGTTTATTTAAATGTTAAATATTTCAGCGGATGAAACTCTTAGCAAAATATTAAACTTTAAAAACAGTCTACTATTATTTTATTTTGACAGTAATAGCAATAAACAGTTTTTTATAATCAAATTTGGTATATTTACACAAAGAAATTTGTGAGACAAACATTGTACTGTGACTGAAGGATCTGTTCCCTCTTCAGTTGAGCGAGCCGTTGTCCCACTTGGGAGCGAACCGTTCGCCCGTCACAAAACTGTTGACGCAAATGAGTTTTCAACACAACAGGAAGCGAACAGTTCGCCCTCAGTGGCACAATAAGTGTGTCCCAGGGAAATAACCGTTCGCTTACACTGAAGTGGCGCTGTTCTACCACTATTATCGTCAATGGTTGTCCGTCGGGGACGAACGGTTCGCTTCCAAATTTCTCCGTGTACTAATTAATTTTCAGCTGAAGCTTATTTTTAAAAAAGACTTTACACAGATTGAAATTATATTTCTGAAAAAACATTGTTTAGGTTTATTCAAACGTTTTATGAGTTTACTTATTACATTTTAATATAAGTGAAGAAAATAATAATTGATTTGTAAAATTATATAATTTCAATCCTATCGCCTTCGATCAATTTTGGTTAAGTGTATAGTTGAACTGAGAATAAAAAAAGAAGAAAAACATTTTAAAGTAGTTCATTTGTCCAGTTTGTCCACGTAATGTATTCCTATCAACTTATTGTAAATAATCCAACATTATGTTGATTAAACATTGTTTTTTACAGGTTTCATACTTAGAAAGTTTGGTTTTATTAAAACTTAGAAATAATATAATTATAATATATTTTTACCATTTAATTATAATAACTGTTTTTATTTCAGTAACACAAATGATTATTTCTGATGTAATATTTTGATTTGTTTCAGGTTACCAATATTCGATGAAATTTTACTGTCCAAAATGCGGACGTTGTTTCGCCTTAAAGCGCAATCTCTCCAGACATTTGAAGTACCAGTGTGGCAAATTACCTCAATTTCAGTGTCCCTATTGCGAGCACAGAACCAAGATCTGCTCAAACTTAAGAGCCCACGTTAGATTTAAACACCCAAACCAAGAAGTCTATGTAATCAATCTTCTGAAAAATCGTCTATATCCTTGACTTATTTTTTGTCTTCTCCATTTAATGTAAAAGTAAAATAAAGATTTCAGCGCAACATTTCAACCAATGTCTTATCAATTCTCCAGTTTTACTTCAGTGTTGATTTTTGATTGTTTGTAATTACCAGTGACTCAAAGCTCAACACGAGTATGTTTTGTTTCAGGTGGCGCTGCTGTGCCGCATGATATATGGGGCCTCAACGTGAATTCTTGTTCCGATTTGGATTACACTGGAACCGAAAATTCGACTCCCAAAGAAATGCGAACTGGACTCCACTATTGCCCAAAGTGCCATCACGGTTTCACGCGGAAACATAATCGAAACCGACACATGAAGTACGAGTGCGGGGTACTGCCGATGTTTAAATGCCCGTACTGTGATTTGCGCAGCAAACAGACCTCAAATGTTCGTGCCCATATTAAGACTCAACACAGAGGCAAAGAGGTCTTTGTGATGAAACTCGGAATGGAAAGACTGAAAAGCGATGTGAACATTTCTCAAGATATGCATTGAGACAATTTTGATCAACTGTAATGCAGAAATTGAGCATTTTTACTTTAGTTCAAATCAGTTTTCATGCTTCTTATAAAAGTTATATTGTTTCAAAATTTGGTTAAAAACTGTTTTGTTTGGAATAATCAAATTTTCATTGACACGAGATAGTTCATATACAAATTTTGAATCAAATTAGTTTTAATAAGAGGCTTCAAATTAGTGAATTATTTTGTAAAATTTTTATAAATTTTTTGTTAGTCTGTGGTTTATTCGTAGTTTTGATAATTGCTGAATGTAATAAGTTAAGAGAATGTTTTTAATTGTATTATCGAAACCATAAAAAAATCAATGTGAGCCTGCAGCAAGCCTGTTCTTTTATAAGCAAAAAGTATTAAATATTTGTGTTTTTTTATTGGTAAATAAAAAATTTACCAAAAAAATTAATAACACAAATATTAAATATTCACGCTTACATAAAATACTACGATTTGATAAGTAAAAATTTGTTCTCAATGTGAATAAGAGGCTCAATTTGAGATATTGGAGACTTATTTTATACACAACTCATTGTATTTTTGTAGACAACATGTTCACACTCGACATTAGTTGTAATTGAAATATCTCCTTAGCCAAAGTTCAAATCTATTGAATAAAGTACATTGAGATTCCAATTTTAATATCTATTTTGGTATTATCCTTGCACTATGTTATTCATAGATATTTATGTTTGTGAAAAGGTCATCACTGTCCTTGTTGAAGACAAAGTATAAGTCATGTATAAATTTATTTATATCTTAATCATTTTTAACAATTACTTAATATTTTAATAACACGATTACTGTAATTACAGGTTTCTATGCGGAGTACATTGACCACAACTTTCCTGCACCCACGTGTAACCAAAAAATGGATCAACTGAACCATGACCCACTCAAGTTGGAGCAGAATTATTACTATCAGCAAGCAATGCAGTACCCTGTCAACGCCATTGGTAATAGACCGCATAAACCATTCGTTTGTCCACAGTGCCGGAGATCATTTACCATGAAGAAAAACTTAAGAAGACATCTTTTGTACGACTGCGGAAAACCACCGAGATTTAAGTGTCCCTACTGTGATTTACGGGGCAAACACAAGACCAACGTAAAGACTCACATCATAGCTAAACACGAGGGACAAAAAGTTTTTGTGTTAAATTTGTAATTATTGTGTACATTAATTTTTTGCTAATTTATATTTTTAATATAATTGATATATTAAATTAAAAAATGGCAATTAATTAGAAATTTTCAAGAGGTTGCTCACTCGTCAAGGCTTGTACACACTTGGCCTTCTGAAATAATTAGAAATACTGAAGTGAATTAGAAATATTTAATAATTTTCATTTTCAGAGCTTAACTGAAATCTCATGAAATATTGGGAAGTAATTTTTGTTCACGATTTTCATAGCATTTTTTTTTAATTATAAACATTAATTGAACCTCCGGATTTTAAAAGGGGACTTACGCTCGAAAGTGAAAGTTTTGGCAAAAATGTTAGTTGACACGATACGTAAGTTTTG
>JABFPM010006048.1:0-10577 GCA_022817325.1 Idris sp. 1 HC-2018
TGTTTCGTTTCTAGTGATTCATCTTGGCTTGATACATCATTTTCCGAATGTTTAAAAAACATTAATTTTCGTGAACGTGTATTTTTAATAGTCTCATCATTCTATAAAACATATTAGAATTATTAATGGCAGATGCTATTCTCACCCATGCGGGTTGCGGGTCCTAGGGACTTTTGTGTATTGCGGGTTGCGGGCTGCGGGTTGCGGACCAAAGGTTGCGGGTTGCGGGTTGCGGACCAAAGGTTGCGAGTTGCGGACTGCGGACCAAAGGTTGCGGGTTGCGAGCTGCGGGTTGCGGACCACTAGGCTGATTCAAAATGAGGTGTTGATAAAAAATTTAATTTCGCCGGACGAAAATATAATCTAATTTATTTTTTCAATTTTCAAGACCCTAAAAATAGAAAATGTAGTAGCGACCTCTAATTGTCAATCAATTTTTTTTGTTTAGCTCAAAAATTTTCTTATTCAATGTAAATTATATTTTCGTTCGGCGAAATTAAATTTTTTATCAACATCTCATTTTGAATCAGTCTACGGACCACAGGTTGCGGAGTTGCAAGAAATAAAGATTCTGTTTTTGCAGGTTTAATTTAAAATATTTTTTATTTTGAGTACATGAAACGCAACGCAATTACATATATTTAATATACTTATACCAATCAAATATAAATTAAACTCTTTCGAATACTTAAAATTTGTGACTCAATTTTTTTTATAATAAACTAAGTTTTATTCTTTCAACTTATTTAAATTATTTTTTTTTATTTAAGTGACTAGTTATTTTTATTATTTTTATTTAAATAAATATTCAATGATCAATACCGTTAGT
Source organism: Idris sp. 1 HC-2018 (assembly GCA_022817325.1). Lineage (NCBI taxonomy): Eukaryota > Metazoa > Arthropoda > Insecta > Hymenoptera > Scelionidae > Idris > Idris sp. 1 HC-2018. Next base: position 830 of record JABFPM010006048.1, read on the forward strand.
TACAATACTTATCACAAAACCATTCTTTTAATGAGGCTAATTTTTTTTCAGTAATTTTTACACACTTATAGTGATACCTTAAATAACATGAATCACAACAAATACCATCTTTACCGAGATCCTTTCCACATTTGCTGCATGTAAATAAACTGATGTCATGTTTTTGCTTAACCAAAAATTGCAGTTTTTGGAAAGCATCAGCAGAAAAATAGCTCTTTATCAACGTTAAGTCGACACTAACGAAAGAATCTCTCAAATTACATGGCGTCAGTTCACGCAGATCATTTTTTTCAACGTGTACTCTTTGTTTTTCAGATTAATCATTATTTTGTCATCAAGCTGCAACCAATTTAAAATAAAAATTATCTGTACAGCTTTAGTTTTCTTTGTAAAAGGTATACATTTATTAGATATTGTCTTTCCAATTGTATCCACTTTACGATCTCCTTTCTTCCGCCCAGGTCTTTTTGGTAGAACTAAAGCTTTCGTTGTGCAATCGCCGTTTTCGTCTTTCTGAGTTTCACATAATTCTGACCGAACCGTATCCATTTTACAAGCTCCTTTCTTTCGTTCAGACCTTCTTAGTACAACTAAACCTTTTGCTGAGCAATCGCCATTTTTGTCCTTCTGAGTCTCACCTATTGCTGAATGAATTGTATCCACTTTACAAGCTCCTATCTTCCGCCCAGACCTTTTTGGTAGAAACAAAGCTTTCGTTGACAAATTGCTAATTTCAACCTTCTGAGTCTCACCTATTGCTGACTTAATCGTATACTCTGTAAGGTCTTCCTTCCTCCGCTCAGGACTTCCAGGCTTTTGTGGTGAAGCTATAGCTATCTTCGTGGAATCGTCATTTTCGTTATTCTGAGGTTCATCTATTCCTGACTGAGTCACATTTTTTGTACGGTCTTCCTTTTTCTGCTCAGAATTTTCAGGCTTTTGTGGTGAAGCTATAGTTATCTTCGTGGAATCGTCATTTTCGTTATTCTGAGTCTCACCTATTCTTAACTCCACATTATCAAGTATTTTATTTTGCTCGTTTACATTTATGTTTCGATAAGATTCTTGATTATAAGGTTTTACGTCAGAGAAAATTTCTTCTGCGTCATGATCTTTGCTGGTTTGAAGTACATTGAGAAGTTCATAATTCTGGAGGTTCATGTTCTCAGAAATTTCTTTTTGATCAAATGCTCCTTTAATTACAACATTAGATACTTTACTAAGACTGTTTTTGTTTGTTTCAGCCTCAAAACTCGTTACAAGCTGTTCAAAATCTTGAATAGCAGCTTTCATCATTGAAATATCCGCTTGCGAAAATATTTTTTTGAACTTTAAGTACAATAAATCCAAGTCCACTGTGTACTTCTGTGATTTGTCATCTGTAAAAAGTTTAATTATCAATATCAGAAACTTAATTTGCTGTCATTATTTTAAATATTTTTAATTTGCTGAATTTTTATAAGTTATAATTTTCAGATCAGAAAAGTTTATTTAGGAGGATTGAGTACAAACAAGATCATCCAAATGTTTTATTTGTGTTTTAATTAATTAATAATGAATATAGCTCACATATCTAATTTATTTTTCTGAAATCCCAAAATTATGTTTAAGTACTTGAAATTATTTTTAGTTTTTCTCCAAGATTTAAAGTTATTTATCTTTTAGATTTTTCATTTTGTAATCAATATTTTATGAATTTTAGATTAAAACAAGATTTTTTATATTTTATTTTTCATGTCTGATGCCCGTTTATCTCTAAGTAAGGTGCCATCTATGTGTGAGCTCAATTTATGGCGATTGCAGCAGTAAGAGAGAGACACAACAAATAAAGTGACATGGAGATGCACCGGGAGTGGGTTAAAACAAATATGTTTTACAAACATTGTTTTTAACATTTTAAGCGGACCCACCTTCATAGTTTATTCCATTTTCGATGCTTTTCGATTGTATTGTCTCTGGTAAATCTTGTACATTAAATTGCGAGTGAAACGGGAACAAATTTTCATTTTGATTCACAAAACGATTCTTAGGAATAAACTGATACTTCTTGGTGACATTTTCAATTGACCTCAAAACAGGAATTTTTTTTGCCGGAACTTCTGTTTCCTTGAATCTTGATTCTACGTTTAATAATTCCGATGAACTGACTCGAGATTCAAGTTGATTAATCTTTCTCTCATTATTTCCGATAGCTGATTTTGATTGTTGAATTTGATTTTCAAATTTAAAATAATTCCCTAAATCAAAGCTGCTACTACCATCACCAAATACGTTTCTAGGTTTTCCTATAATTATAATAAATAAAACATTGAGTCATACAATAAATAAAAAAAAATCAAAATTCACAACAAAAAAATATATATATATATCTATATTTTAGTCAAGTTTTTTCTTTAAATATATTTTATATGTTTTCTTACCGTTTAATAACTCATTCTTGTCAGTAATTTTTACGATCCCTTCAACCGAGTTTGGTTCTTTTGGTTTTTGTTGCTGGAAATCTTTGCTATCAACGGTGCTATGGGAAAATTCTGCTTTGCTGTTCTCAGGAACTGTGAATTTTTGAACACCTTGATTAGCATCGATGAAATTATATAAAATCAGTAGTTTTATTAAATATTTAACTTTAACAAATAATGGTTGTCTTAAATAGTTTTAAAAACTATTTAAAAAATTTAAATGAAAATTTACCTTGTGAAGACTTGCTCTTAATCGCAAGTGGGATGAACTTCTTCGGTTTATCATGATTATGATTCAAATCAATTTTATAAATCATTAAAACTTGCAGTTTCTTTTTATTACTGTCAAAACTTATCTTTTCGTTGTCCAATCCCTTTAATATTTCTGGTTCATCGTCAGAGCTTTCTATTTCTTCGTTCAGTTCTTTTAATTGTTCTTTGTAAGGCACCGGTTTCAATTTGATTGTAAATGAACAGTTTGAGTTTAAAGAATTACTGCAACAGAAAACGTTCTTCGTTTAATTACTAATGTCATTTTCAGATGAATTGTTAATGAAAATTATTAAATAAAAACAAGCAAGTCAATTATTATTGTCATCATTTAATATTAATAAAAAATAATTTTTTTGACAGATTTTTATAATATATATTGCTTTATTTATAATGTTTTCCAGACGTCAACAGAATTACGAAGTTTTTAAAATAAATTTAAATATGTTGTTTTTATCAATAATGAATTATTTTAGCCCATTAAAAAGACCTTTTTCTTTGTAAAAAATATAAAAAAATAAATGTATAAAATTAAAATAATAATATGATTCAAATTATACGACTGTTTTGTTGAAAACTTACGATTCTTGTTTAGAATTGCCTTTTCTTGATCGACAAACAACATTCAATTCGACATATCCAAGATTTTCAGGTGCTGGCATTCCTTTCTTATCTTTTGTTTTACAATTAACTTTGGATAAATTGTAGCCGACATTGTGATTGGATAAGATTTCTTCAAATTTGTCTAGACTGCAAAAAAATCCTCCCATTTCAAGTTGATTTTCTTTCTAAAAAAGTTTTACAAATGTTAAAAAGTCATTTTATTTTTAAAAAATGTCCGTTCTTTTATTTCTTATATATTCTTTTATTTCGAGTAAAAATATCATTTACCAAAAAGAAATAAATTATAATTACCTCTGGATCCATATTCGTGTTTACCAAATGAATAACATGAACCCAATTAACTGCGTGACTGGTATATAAATCCGAGTGTTTTTCGTTAATAATTGTGCTTTCGAACTCGTGATTGTTTAAATCAAAATAACCGTTTAACGTCAGATAATAACACGCAAATGCTGTAACTTGCCTAGTGAATTTGTATAGGGATTTTCTTGCGCATGCCTATACTGTCATAAATGCTCAGTTTTGTAGTTTATGAAAACACACTACTGCAACGACTTTACTGCTGAAAGATTAGTGTCAAATAAATGTTTTATATTTTGTTCATATATCTTTTTCTGAAATAAAAAAAGGTTTTTTCAATTATTCAATTTTTCTAACCAGTTGCAATGGCTAATTCAAGTGAAGTGAGCTAAAAACAAGTGGAGGAAAAAAATGTAAACAAACACTCTAATCTTGTGAGCGAGTTATTTCGACAAACTTTAATAAATATTTTTTATCATGATTCAGGTTATATTATTTTAGTTATTCATAGTTAAATATAAAAGTGAAAAAATTATTATTTAAATCTGTGGAACTAACAAAAAAAGGTATGTTACTTTTTCCAATAAAGCAATACGTATAATTAAATCTTTTACAGCTTTTAATAGCACTTTTATTGTTTAAATTTTTCAATTAATCTTATCTCAATTTAAACAAATTTATAGATGCTGCTTTATTTTGGAATGAAATTTTCTGATATTAATCAGTGGTATCAAGTAAAACAAGATTTTGAAGATGAATCAGATGAACTTTTTGTGATAAAAAGAAACGATTTATTAGGACAAAGACATTTTCAAGACAACGTAAATCCAAAATTAAGATACTGGAGATTAATTTACAATTGTAAATTTGGGAAAAAAGCCCACGCAAGTGTGTCGAAAGGACTGAGACAGAAAAAGTATGTATATTAAGTATCAAATTTAATTTAATTATTAGAATATGTTAACAAGCAACAATATAATACAGCAATATTATAATACTTGTTATAATTCTATACGTATGATTTACAGATCTACAAAAGTAAATTGTCCAGCAGAAATTGAACTCTGTCTTTCAGAAGACAAACAGTATCTAATTTTTAAAAAACTGGATTTGGAACATGAAAATCACCCGGATTCAAAGGTATTCATTATTTTTCAATAGGAGAAAGGAGATTAAATTGAAATTTTTTATTTCAAACTTATTCTCTGATTTGCATATATATGTTTCTAAGTTGCTTTTTCTTTTTACAGTATTTAATTGCCATGGCACCAGAGAAGAGAAGGTTAAATGATGAATTCAAAGACCAAGCAAAAGTATTTTTGACATTAGGAGCAAACAAAAAGAGAATGCAAATTTTTTTCCAAGAAAAAACTAATCAGACTATTCCACTGAAAGATATTCACAATATTGCATCGTCAGTTTCGAAAAATAATGCAAATGATTTCGCAGCAGCTGTCGAATACATTCACAAAAAAGGTTAATAAAATTATAAACTACTTAATTCAAACTGTTTTTTTATTTTTTTTTAATTCTAAATTAAAAGCTAATTTCTTGCACTGCGCTCGCATTTAAGTCAGTTTTTTAATTCAACAATCGATTTAATTCAAAATTTACTAGATACCTTTCGAATTAAAGAGAGTTCATTGCTTGTATTTTTAAATTTTAATACAAAATTTTCACTTTATTTACAGTTATATAAGAAATACAAATTTGACGTGTTTAAAATTTTTTTTTTATGTAGGAGGAACAGAACATATTCTGCACGAAGATTCACATTTTAAGGGTCTTTACTTCTCTACTCCCGACATGCGGAATTCAATGTTGGCTTGGCCAGAAATCGTGTTTCTTGATGGGACGTATGACCTGACAAACACTGATTTAACTCTGTTCATTTTTCTTGTTAAAGACTCGAATGGTTGCAGCGAGGTTACTGGTATAGGCCTAGTAGCATCAGAAGAGAAGGCGATATTTACATGGATGCTGCACTGCTATAAAAACGACCATTTAGAAGCTACTTCTAAAATTCAGTGCTTCATGTGCGATAAAGATCTTTTAGAAAGGAACTTAGTTCACGAAATCTTCCAGGTTGTTGTTTACATTTGTATGTTTCACTCTCAAAAAATATTCCAGAGAGAAGTTACAAAGAAAAAACTTGAAATAAGTGAAGAAGATCGTCAGTTGTCCCTGAGTTTGATACAAAAAATGGTATACTCTGAAACGAAAGAACTTTACGATTATTATTTTGAAAAGTTCCAAATTCTGGCACCGCAATCAGTGCAAACTTATTTTGGAAAAAACTGGCATCCTATAAGAACTGAATGGTCGGTGTATGGAATGTCACACGGTAATCTTGACAACCGAACTAATAATAGACTCGAAAATGTAAATGGAAAAATACAGCAAGTAATCGAAGAAAGATGCTCTATTCAAAACTTTATGGAAGATTTTTTTCTGTGGAATCTGTCACATCAAACTGAGGTGTATTACAAAGTGTATAAACTATTCATGTTACATTCTGTCATTGAAGAACCAGATGAAGTGCTGCGAAAATACAAAAACGATTTGACTGAGGAGGGGTACACATTTCTCAAAAGTCAATATGAAAGACATAAGTTCTTAGATCTTCACTCTATTGACCATTCAACTTTCTATGTCAATTGTGCTGGAGGAAAATACACTATCACAAAAACAACTTGTTCATGCATACTTTTTTCATCTGTATTTCTTCCTTGCCGACACATTTTCGCTGTTAGAGCTTCATTGGAAGAACCGTTGTATTCGGATGAGTTGCTGGAACATGGCAAACGATGGACCAAAAGTTATTATAAAGAGAATCAACGATGTTTTAAGCCTTTTCAGTATGGTGAAGCAGACGTGAGAAATTCATCTATAAGTAAAGTTATTGTCATGGATCCACAAACACAAACAGAGAAAAAAAATAAAATCAAAATTGCTTTAGACCGATTGATTCATCTTGGAAAACATTTTACAGGATTAGAATTTCAAAACAAGTTGAATGTGTTGTACGATCTTCAGCAATTTTGGAAAAGTGGGATTCCGTATTGTATAGAGAAACAGAGTGAAGTAAATTAGATTCTAATTATATTCAATTCAAAACCATGACATAAAATTACATTCAATTGAATTTGATATTTAAAAAAATTTTCTCATTACACATTAATTTATATTAAAACTATTGTTGTTTACATCTTACTTCTATGAACTTGAAAACTAATATTTAATAACTTTAAATTAATCTGTAATTTAATAATTATCTTATTTCTTTAATAATAAAAAAAAGATAGTAATTGTGAAGGGTTTTTAAGTATTGAATTTCACTGAATTTACAATGTTTATTATATTTAATAAGATAACTTAGATTGGAAGTGAGACAAAAGACATTTATTTTTCCTTATAAATCAAGAAAATTGGTCAAATAAAAATAACGAAATATAATTTATTTTATTACTTTATTAATTCTGGTAATTTATGTCTTTAATTAAATCAGGTGAAATTACTAGAAACGTGGTTACATTTTAATTTAATTGAATTAATTCGTATTGTTCTTCTTACAGAATGTTGAATCATTGCTCGAAAAGATGTCTGTTCTAGAAGTTTCTCATAAATATTCGATGGCCAAGACTCCACAAATGAAAAAAAAACATCAAAATAAGTTGACAGATGCAACTGCAACCATTAAAGTGTTATTACTGAATTGTCCAGACCACGAATTCAATGTTAAAATTGGGACTCTTGAAAAAATTTACAATTATTGGGCTAAAACTGAGGATGTCAATTTAGTTGTGGAGTCAAGTACTTTGAGTTCTAATGATTCTGCAAAAAAACAGCCGACTGATATCAAAATAAGATTCGAGAAAGATTTAAATATATCTTTGAAAGATATTAAATTTCCTGAAAAAATTTTGGCAAGACGATCCGCCAATCAAAAAACTGGAACTTCCAAAACAGTGTAAGTTTACGTCTCAGTTAGTTTTTAAATATTTTTGCAAACCCCACATTGTGTGCCTAGAGCCAATAAACAATGTTCTTAAAGATAGTTTTTTTTAATCTAAATTTATGATTTTCGTTAATAAAAAATTATAATAGATAAGAAAATCTTTAAACTTTATCGTGCACATTTTAATTTTAGTAAAAATAGTTCTTAATCTTTATTAGGGTCTTAATAGGGCAAAAATTTAAAAATCCCCCCCCCCCCCAAGGTCATATCCAAATCCGAAAAAAACATGGAAAATTTTGGTCCGACCCATTTATGTCCGATCTAAACCGTGCCGCACGAGACCTACATTTAAATTTTTTTTTTCAAATTTCGCGCTTTCTAAATTTTTTCTTTCGTGTGTTTAGATCTTACCGAAAAATCTGAAGAAATTCAAGTAGTTGCATAAAATCAATCTGCATTTAAAAAAAAATTTTCAAACTTTTTTGGCGGGAAATTAAAATTTTAAAAAAATATATGTTGTGTCAATTGGAGTGACAAATCATCTCAACTTTTTTCCAGGCAGCACGGTTAATCTTTCATTAAAAAAAATTAAATTTAATATTTAAATATTTTTTTAAAATTTTAATTTCCCACCAACACAATTGAAATTTTTTTTTCGAATTTTAAAATAATATTTAAATATTAAATTTAATTTTTTTTAATGAAAGATTAACCGTGCTGCCTGGAAAAAATTTGAGATGATTTGTCACTCCAATTGACACAACATATATTTTTTAAAATTTTAATTTCCCACCAACAAAATTTGAAAAAAAAATTTTAAATGCAGATTGATTTTATGCTACTAGAATTTTTTCAGATTTTTTGGTAAGATCTAAAAACACGAAAAAAAAAAATTTAAAAAGCGCGAAATTTGAAAAAAAAAATTTCATTTAAATGTGGGTCTCGTGTGGCACGGTTTAGATCGGACATAAAAGGGTCGGACCACAATTTTCCGTGTTGTTTCGGATTTGGAAACGACCTTGGAGGGGGGGGGTTTAAATTTTTGCCCCCTTGAGGACCACCCTAATCTTTATAAACCAACTTAATTTTTGAAATTGGCTCTAGGCTCAAACCTCTTCTTTGATAATCACTAGGGTGTCCGTTATTTTTCGAAAGTTCGAATTTTTAAGGTCGCACCCCCCCTAAAGTTCGTAAAATAAATAAAAAAAATCGTGGAATTTTTTCAGATTTTTTCAAATGAATTATCCCGTGCCGCAAAGGGGTTGAAATTTAAATGGGATTTAACATGACCTTAGGCAATGTTTATAATCAAAATTCTGAAACTCGGTCAATTTCCACTGAAAAAATCTGAAAATTTGGTGGTATACAGTCGAAACATTGCTGAACACGATGCCGATGTCAAAATTAACATTTGGATAGATGACAGCTGTCAAATTCGCTGTCAAATTTTAGTTTTTTTTTAAAATGCTCATTTTCATAAATATAATAGTATTATTATAATTTTTTAGTGCGCCGAATGAAAATATAAAGCTGAAATCAACTCTTCGATTCATGACAGCTGCCAGAAGCAGTTAGTTAGCTGTCAAATTTCATTAAACTTACAAAAGTGTCGTTTTGAACGATTTTTATATTATTTTTATAATTTGGTCATAGAATTTAAATTTAAGGTCAAAGTTGACTTCTAAATAGACGACAGCTGTCACGATTTTTTGTTATTTATTCTACGAACTTTAGGGGGATGCGACATTAAAAATTCGAACGTTCGAAAAATAACGGACACCCTAAAAATCACAATAAATGATTAAGATTCTGTCATAAGAAAACTTTAATAATAATTTAAATTTATTTTACAGAAATGCTAAAAAAGGGTCAGCAATATACGATCAGGAGTTTTAAAAATTGAAAATATCTGTTACTTATTTGAAATTAAATAACTCGTATTAAAAATTAATTTATTATTAAAAATCCCGCAACCTGTGGTCCGCAACCTATGACCCGCAACCTGCAACCCGCAACTTTTGGTCCGCAACTTTTGGCCCGCAACCCGCATGGGTGAGAATAGCATCTGCCGTAAATCTTCTTCAGAAAATGCTTCTCGAAACACCCTTGCACCTGCTGTGCCACACTCAAGCCTGAG
>JABFPM010006049.1:0-10577 GCA_022817325.1 Idris sp. 1 HC-2018
GTATACATATATAAATAATTAAAAGACATTTGCTGAGCCTGAAATTGGGGAGTTATCTTCCTCCTCTCCCAAATTAAAAACTGGCGAAAAATTTTGATTTTTGAAAAAAGCGCTTGTCATCTTTTAAATAATCATAAAATATTATCAAAATAATATTAAATAATAATGTAAATACTAAAGTATAACTAACAAAATTCTTTATGAAAGGAGTTTTCTGTTTTCTGGTGTTAAAACACATTTCGACATCAGCAAATTCTCGGTGTGAAAAGAATAACATTATATTTTATAATAAATGCATTATTTCAAAGTAAGAAACTCTAACTAAAATAATATCACACAATTTTTAGTGAAGACGTTAAAAATTTGCTTCTTTATGAAGATATCAATTTTAAAAAGGGGATAAATTTGTTCTCTTAATATTTGTAACAATTGTAAAAATTAAATTTTAAGTAAAAATAATAAAATAAAAGAAATGTTATTATAAATGTTTAGATCCTTTCAAATCCAGAATTCTTGGCCGAGGGAACAGCGATTGAAAACTTGTTAAATGCTGACAGAGTGTTAATTGGCGGAGAAGATACGCCTGAGGGACAAGCTGCTATTGATGAACTTTCAAAAGTATATGAACATTGGATACCTAAAGAGAATATTTTAACTACCAATACCTGGAGCTCAGAATTATCGAAACTGGTATATGATATTTTAATTATCTCCGTTTTTTATAAAATCAGTTTTTTATCCCACAAATCTCTCAGTGTTAAAAACATAATTTTTTATATAATTTTTATTTATGTTTTTATATAAAACATAATTTTACAATATGTTTTAGGCCGCAAATGCATTTTTAGCTCAACGAATTTCAAGCATAAACTCTTTGTCTGCCGTTTGCGAAGCTACTGGAGCTGATGTGTCTGAAGTAGCTCGTGCTGTTGGCTTAGATTCAAGGATTGGTTCGAAATTTCTCCAAGCCTCCGTAGGATTCGGTGGTTCGTGTTTTCAGAAAGACATTCTCAATTTAGTATACATCTGCGAATGTCTCAATTTACCCGAAGTAGCAAATTACTGGCAACAGGTTGTTGATATGAATGAGTATCAAAAATCACGATTTTCTGCAAAGGTTATAGAGTCTTTATTTAATACAGTAACAGATAAACGAATAGCTTTACTCGGTTTTGCATTTAAAAAAAATACTGGGGATACACGCGAATCACCGGCGATTCATGTGTCGAAAACTCTGATTGATGAAGGAGCCAGACTGCACATTTATGACCCTAAGGTAATTTTTATTAATATTTATTTATTTATAACACTATTTGAACACATTGGTTAAAATATACAAAAAAACGAATAATTTATTTGCAGGTTGAAAAAAGTCAAATTATTGAAGATTTAACTCATCCTGAATTAACATTAAATCCAGAAATTGTAAAACGTCGTGTGGAAATTTTTAATGATCCATACAATGCAACTAAAGATACTCATGCTATTGTTGTTTGCACAGAATGGGATGAATTTATTGTAAGTATCTTTAAATAATTTTATTCATAAATATTGATATTCATGGAAAAAGTTTTCACTGTCAAAAACAATGCCAATGAACGCCGTAAATATCTACATTTATTCACTGTTCATAACAGTGCTAATATTATATAAATCAATTTCTTCTTAGGTCAACTTGTGAGTTTTCTTTCGGAGATGTCAACAATTTATTTAACTAAAAAATTAATCAACTTTGACATAATTCACTTTTAACAATAAACGTTTAATATATAATGTTAAAAATCTTCATTTATTAAGTTATTAACATGAGTCGGAATATTAATAAATAATGGGGTGTCCTTTAATTTTCAAAATATCACATTTAATGGATTACCAAAATTGTACAAAAATTATATTAATGTATGTTTGAATTTATTAATTCAGAAATTTATAATAATTTATTATATTATTTAAATTTTATATTATATAATAAAAAAAAGTAAAATAAAAAATGTTAATATACTGGTGGCACTGACTCCTTTACCCGGATTTATAGTATATTTATATATGAAAATAAATGAAGAACAAAAATTCAATATATATTTGTACAATTTGATTTATAAATATTTTTGCCTGGAAAACCAGGAAAACTCAGGGAATTTGAAAACAACTCTAATAATTAAACTTCTTTTAAAATATGAGGTACATTATTTGACCTATAACTCTCCAAAAATATATTAAGTCAAATATTAATTATGTAAAATTCAACATTTTAACGTTGAAAATTAAAATATAATATTACAAGTATTAAAACTTATTTCTATAGAACAGTCATTGTCGATGATTGTTCATAGTAAAATAGTGCAGCGCCACTGTTATCAACAACGTAAAGACCTGAAATTATATGTAAACACTAGGGTGATGCAAAAATAGGGTACTATCACTCAAAACAATACACACAAACGAGATTTAATCGTTAAAAGTTTAAAAAATGTCTATAAAATTTTAGATGTGTTCAATCGAATTCAATAAAATTGATAAATATAATATTTTGGTTAAGAAATGTTAATTATTATTGATTAATTTAATTATTTACAACCTCGAAGTTTATTTAAAATGTAATGATTTTATTAGCCGCTTTTTTATCATTGTTAGAAGAAAGATGTAAAATTTTAAACAATAGTATATTATGCATCATGAGAGTAAAACATTGTTTTACTCCCGCGAGAAAATGTCGGTAATTTTTTCGGTCCGGAAAAGCTACTGACTATTTCTCGCGAGGTTAAAACAATGTTTTTATTCCAAGGGGTATATGATATTTTTTGTCACATAAGTAAAAATCGAGCTGTTTTATATACTCGTATCAGGGAGTTAAACAATGTCGGCTGAAATGAGGAAGTAAAACAGTTCAATTTGGCTTAGAGTGACAAAAATGTGTTTACATACGTATATATAAGAAAAACTTTTGTGTACATTGGAACTGATGTCACAACATAACAAGAAATTTTGTTAATTTTTTGAATAAAGTTAATTTATATTGGAACAAATTATCTTGGTGTTTCATCAATTATTATTCAATTAGGCTGCTTGTATTTGATTTGGTATAAAAAATCATTATTATTAAAAAAATTACTTCAAAGTTAGCACACATTTTTAAAACTTAGCAATATTAAAAGTCTTCCAAATCGCTTTTAAATTACATTGTAAAATTGTTTTTCAGTACCCTATAATATTTTGACCAACGCTCTCAAATATTTGATGACACCCTATTTTTGCATCACCTTAGTAAACACTAATATTTAACGCGCTTCTCCACTAACAATAACAGTAACAGCTCGTTGAAATACAATAACCACAATCTTGGTCATTGTTTTTAATCGTAAATACTTTTTTCAGTATATATTCGACTTCCCGTGCGAACATTTATGAAAATTTGTATTTAATTTTCTGTGATTAGCAGATAATTAGCGCGCTATGCAATAGAAATACAGTAGAATGTCTGAATAGTCTGAGATATCAAGGTTTTCTCTCCATTCCGTACTTAGATAACTAATACTATAGTGCGATATGATAAGTTAGGACCACTTTTATTAAAACATTCAGTAATATTGAATTCTTTGAAATGTTCGTTTTAATATTTAATTGATTTAATTTAATATAAACAATAATTAAGAACAAAATAAATTTTATTATTTCAACAATGACATGTTAAAGATTACAGTAGAAACCGTCATTGGTTGCTTGCTGTAACTGGTTGCGTGATTCTCTTATTATATATAAACCTTGCTTTGTGTCTTAGGGCATAAATTTAGGAAACTCTAATAGTTTGTAATCATACTTTCATAAATCAGTTTTTACATGTAAACTAAATGATAAATAAATATTAGTGAAATCTGTCGCCAAGTCATACTTTTTTCTATAGTATAAAAAAATCGGTAAGATCCGAAAGTTGCCAACGCGTCTTTGCTTAAAACTAAATCTGATTGGTTAACTTATTTTAACAGTTCCAAATTTGAATTGTATGTTTTGAACAAAATGTGTTAATATATTATACATTTTAAGACTAGAAGCCCTCTTTAAAAAATTTTGATTGGTCATCTATAAAGTCATCTATGGTCATCCTCAACTTCTTTATTTCTTCTCTCGGTAGTGCCAAACTTATTATTGATTTATAAAATCAACTAGGGCGTAGCCTGTATTTAATTAATAATAGCACTCCTGACTCTTGGACTATTCAGAGGTTCTGTTTTATTTGGTTTTTCGTTCATATTTTAATTGGAAATTAAGTGTACATAAAATATTTAGAGACTATTATTTTTAAAAAATAATTTTATTTCAGACGTTAAATTATGAGAGGATATACACAAATATGATGAAACCTGCATATATTTTTGATGGCAGGAAAATTTTAGATCATGATAAATTGCAAAAAATCGGCTTTATTGTACAAACGATCGGGAAAAAACTTATGAGAACAGCAATTACGAGAGCCTGGGGCAGTCAAACACAAATCTAAATTTCAAGATCAATTCTGTGGCTTGCGAGAACAATCAGATAACTTCGTTTTTATGAAACCGAAGATGTTTGCGACTGAACTTTTAAATGTTAAATTACTAATAATGAAATGAAATATTTTTATATTGCAGATATCTTGCTGGAAAAATGTTCAAAAATAGAATACAAATTTTTAAAATTACTTTTAATCTACGCAATTGTTAATTAAATCGATGGCTCTTAAGAGAAAAGACATGTTTTCAAGAATGCTTGCAAAAATGCATATTTGAAATGACTAAACGAAAGGGTATATTCTACTTTTTTGCAAAAAATAGCATATTGTCAACAACTTTTTAAAAAAACGTTTCAAAATAAACAGCAACAGGTTTTTTAATTGAAAATTGACTTCTGTCAATTGTAAACTGAAAGGTGCATTTTTACAAGAATTTTCGGAAATATGCCCATTTTACACAAAACAATGAAACGTGCTCTTTTGTAAGCATTCCTGAAAAGGTGATTTTTTCATAAACGACATGGAAATAAAATAATATTAGTATTGTCTATTCTATGTCTATAAGTACTACTTAGCTAGCCCGCAAATAGTGAAGTTACCTAGTTTTTCTCAAAAATAGTAAAATTTATATTTTTTTTATAATAATAATATACATTTTATCATAAATAATAATAGTATTAATGTTAATGTAACATGCGAATATATATAAATTTTTTACTCTTATTCTATTAGTGTTGTCATTTACCAGCATATTCATTGTTATTTTTAATTCAATCTTATATTATATCCCTTGCCCTGTCTTGCACTTAAAAGGATGTAAAATATTGACATTATCGACATTACAGTTATTCAGTTATTATTGTTCATACTGCAAAGTATTAATCCATATTAAATCATTTGATTTTCTCACTCACAAGTGTCATATAAGCTATTGAAAATTAGTTTTTGTAAAGAAATGCCACCGCGTTCTCATTTAATAAGACTTACTTTTAAATGGAATATCTCCCAACATTAAAAATTCGAATAAATATAAGATCTTTATTTAATTCCCAAAATTGATCATTCTATTTAAAAAGTCCCTAACTCCGTGAACGTAAAACTTAGACATCCTCTTAATTTCGTTAGTTTTAATTCACCTAAACGATAAAGAATGAATAAAGTTTTGAAAGATGCTTAAAAATCGTTAAAAATGTTCTTTTATATTCTTGTCATTAAATCACTATAATAAGCTCAACTTCGTTTTTGTTAATCATTTTCATTTGTCAAACAAATTTCGGGGATTCCGATACATGAGACCGAACAGAACTGTTGATATTTGAAGGTAGTCCGCTTTATCAGACTAGTTCGCTTTGTACCACTCCTTTAGTATATTACGTATTTTTTAAGACTACTTTCATCTCAGATGCTTATATTAAATTCAAATGAGTTTTTTTAATAGATATAGCTAGTTTAAATATTTGAAATTTGTTAATTGTAAGACCAAAACAGGTAACTCCTGTTTTCAGCAATGAGTGATAAATCCAATAATACCTGGTAAACTCCGTGAAGGCCATGAGTGGCTCTACCTTAAATTCGTTTAATTCTTCTAAGAAGGGGGTGGCGTTACATGCCCTTATGAGTCCCGACATTGGTCGTATATTGGACCAGAATTGGTCCTCAGATGACTTACCAACTTTTATGGTTTTAAGGATGACCAATAAAGGCCCGTAATTAGGCCCAAGGCTGGCATTCCATGATATAGGATTACCTAGCTAAATATCACTCAGAGCCAAGATACATTTCTTGGCATCTCCAGTTTCATTCCTACTAGAGAAGTTTCAAATTAACAGACACAGAATAAAAGTTTTTCTCTTGTCAATTCACAGATTTTCAATGGATATCTTCATATTAAAATTTTAAATTTACATTTTATAAGATTTTTGACTCTCATTTGTGTCTGTTTATTTACAGTTTTTCCATGAGAATTTACGTTTCACATTTTCCGACAAAAGCATGACGGGCTGTAGCCTGTGATTGCCTGATGTAACTTCTAACGCGGGTACAATTCACGGAAAACAGAGCTAAATTTTGCCAATGGCATTGTTAATACCGAAAGTTATAAAAAAAAATAAAATTAATGAAAAACCGAGTTAAGTTTTTCCTATGGCATTACTAAAACCGAAAGAGTTAAGAAAATTGTTGTGTATGAGCAGAAACAAAAGTAAATACAAATTATTTTTTTAGCGAAAAATGGCCAACAGTATGGTTTATACTGTTGAAAACTTAAAAAAATTGGTCGATGTTCCTCAATGTTAGTTTTGATTGTGGGTCATACCGATCAATGATCGCTGGCAACGCCATTGCCAACATTATTTTTTTCTTCACAGGTATTTCGTTGCATAGTTTTATTCACAAATAAATTAAGAATCATTGACACATAATACCAAGGATTATCCTAGGATCATTCAGAATTATTTGTTGTAATAACAAATATTTCGAATTTTATATGTATTAATTTCTTATTTTTTATATGAATAGTCATTGCCTAAGATCAGAGATGACAGTTTTCTAAAAAAAATAATTTTGTTATGGAAATGAACATTCTTTTTAAACTTGTAAAACTTTAAGAAATTATTTCTAGGAACTATCAATATTCGTAAATTTATTATTAATTATTGATTAAATGATGTTAAATTCATAAACTTAATTATAAATAATATGTTGACTAATGTAATGAAAAATTGAGATCAAGAAAATCGATAAACTAAGTTAAACTATAACACCATCAGTGTGTGAAATAAATTCGAGAAATTCAAACAATCTTTTTTTTTAATTTGATGGCATACATCTTAAACGGCTTGATCGTATTAATCTAGATTACGGCGCACACAACAACATAGTCTACATAAAACTGCAAGCTTAACCTTCGGAGATCTAGCTGAGTTTGCGCAAAAACTACCCCAATATGGATTCCTTAGGAATCTGTAGTTTTTTCCTCAGACTACTTTTTATGACACGCAAATTAATTAATGACATTAATAAATTGTTGAGCGTGCCAGCTTTATCAATTTGATTACACAACTTCCAATGCAAACAATCAATAAAAATTGCAAAGCTTACTAATCAGTCTTGAAAAGTTGTACATTTGCAAATATGTCCCAAGATTATCAACATGCGTGCGAAAGAGCGGAACTGTTTGGTCAGCCAATCCCTTCTGAACAAGAATGGACAGAAAATGAAGAAACCTCCAGACAAAAAGAAGAACATGAAATAGAAGAACAAGAAAATGCAGTGGCGCAGGTAAAATTTTCTTTTATTTTAATAAATACATAACTTTCCTATTTCAAATTTTTTCCAATTTTAAAATTGTATAATTGTTTAATCAATGTCGAGAATTTATTACATTATAAAATTGTAACTTGATTGTTTTATTAAAATTTAATTTATTAACATTCAGGAGCTGGACCAATCTGATGAAACTGGTAAACGAATGGCAGGTGGTTTGACCGAATTAACAAGTATTCTAAATTCAACTCAACGAAAAATAAATCGATTCAAGGTATTTATTTAATCTAACATCTCCTAATTATTATCTCATTCCATATCTTAAAAAAGAAAAGTTATCAGACAATTTTTTATTTTAAAGACAGTATGCGGTAGCTTAGGAACAATGTTAAAAATTCGCCGAGGATCAAGATCATCAACCCCGAAGTCGACTCCTAAACATGCTCCGAAAGAGGACAATACAAACGAGTTAGAAGCTCAGGAAAATATCGATGATGTAAATACCATAAGTGTGACCGAATCAACGACTGTAGGTGAAGTTAGCGAACAAACCAAGTTTGTTTCTAATAAAACAATAGATATTAGTTCAAAAATGGGATCGCATTTGAATAAACTAGATTCGTTAATTACAAAGGCTGAAAACGCGCAATATAGCATGTCACACCAAACAAAACAAATGAGACGAATATTAAAGTAAGCCAATTTTAAATGTGATGATAAAATTATACAAAATTTACTTCAAAACTTTTGCTTCAAATAATGTGCGTGTGTTGAAAAATCATTACTTCCAATGCTACCTATGAATTTAAAAAAAATTGTTTTCTGTATAAATAGAATTAATGAAATAATGCTCTAAAAATATGAAAAGTTCTGAATAATCAATGCAATCATTTTTCTGCAAAATATGGAAACTGTTATATCATAATAAATATATTTAACTGAAACGAAAGACGTCTCAAATACTGTACAAATGTTGAGTTTTTTTTCGAATATATAATTATGTGACACTTCTATTTTCTATTTAACAATTAATACTTTTTAAGATTGGAGATCACTTTTTGTAACTTACATTTTCTATTGAACTTCCTTTTTAACTATTTTTTGCTTCCCAAAAACAGCTAGATAATCGGAGTTGTCGAGAAATTAAAAACTATAATGTGACTATCATTACAAAAAATGATGCCAATTTTACAATTATAAAAGGACCTGAGACATTTTCTGATGCTAATGAAATACCGTTAAGTGCAAATCTTGTGCTAAATTTAGAAGAGATTCAAGGAATTAAATAATTAAAAAAAAATCTAAAACGAGTGGCTACGGAAAATCTAGAATCTCAGCTATTTCGCGATGAATTACATCGGGTAAACTCAGATGTTTATTATTACAATTTTCGAATTAACCTAATTTGACTAAAAGTATTCAATGCAAACACTTAAAATGTTTCCTGCAAATCCTCGTAGGCACTGAAGACTCATACATTTTAATGGAATTATATCAAGATTTATTTTCTGTAGCAAAATATATAATTTAAAAGTCATTGATTGATACAGAAAAAATGAAAAAGAACGTAGAATTATCATTTTTAACAAAATCTAATTTTCAAAAACTTATGAGATGTTGTCACTGATTGATGATTTTTTTTTTTTTTTTTTCTAAAGATGCTTTCCATTGTTTCATTTTAATAGAAAAACAACAAAAATAACATACATGAGTTGATAATTACAATGCTACAGTTTAAATAATCAAAAGTCTATTTTTACTAAAATTGAAAATCTGCGCTACGAAGAATGCAAAACCGATATGTAAGCTTTAATGAGAAACAATAAGAAATCTCATAAACCAAAGTTTTTTATGTAATTTTTTCAAAATGTCAAAGATTAGGAAATGAATATTTGACAGTGTTTCTGTATATTTTTTAACTTTGAAAGAATGTTTATTGTCTTTTCGTTGCATAAAAGAGACTGCTTAAGCGATTTGACATTTGTACCATGATGCTAAAACATTATAAAGGACAATTTTTTAAAGAATTTATTCGTATTGCATTCTATTTTAAAGAAAATTAATTTCGAAAAATAAAAGTTGCACCACCATGTTCTAGTTCCGGATTTGTGGAACCAGTTTTAGAAGGCTTTTCGAACAATTTATTTGAAAAATGACATAATCGATTCTCATTACTTTTTGAAAAAGCATTTAATTATATATAAATTTTTAAACGAACTTGAAAAGAACAAGGTGACATAAACACAATGTGCTGAAAAAACTTGAGCTATAGGACAGTCAGTAAAGAAGCCAAAAAACAAAAACTGTATTAACATTGATGAATAGTATATTACTTTACTTGTAAACGAAATGGGCATTTCGTTCACCAGTAAAGTATATTTTTTCTTACAAAAGCGGTAGAAATGCCTTCTTCGCTCACTGTTTTTCGGTGAAACAATGACATAATTAGGGTTAAATATCACTTATCTTTTTCCTCATCGTATACAGTGAGCAAAAAATTCATTTCTACCGCACGTGTTAGAAAAAAGATTTTAATAAAATGCAAATAAAATGAACATGTTCAGGAAGATGAATTTACTAAACACCTTAAAATTGTGGACTATTATATCTGATTTTGAGAAAAATATATCATACTTGAATATATAAACAAATGAATGTAATATATGAAATTTGAATGTGTCCAACACAATTTAATGTAATGATTGTAAAATGAATGGAAGAAGAATTAGAAAAAAAGAAAATGTGATTATTAAAAACAAAAAAAGACTTAAAAACAGACTTCTGAAAAATGTTCTAAAAGACCTATTTTACTCTATTAATTTATGGT
>JABFPM010006050.1:0-10577 GCA_022817325.1 Idris sp. 1 HC-2018
TTTCATATTATATTATTATCTGGAAAATTTAGTATATTTAGTTTAATTTGAATATTTTTGAATCATTTTAATCATTATATTGTATGGTTTGAAAAATATTTAAGATATGTAATTATCAAAATTATTTGTATCTGATAAACTTTTATTAACCACATTTTTAACACCTTTGGTCATGAAGATATGAAAATTGGTAGATTCGTCATAAAATGTAATATCTGATAATTAAATATAAATTTAAAAAAATTAAATGTAAGAATTTCTTTTCTTCTCTGAAAAAAGTATATTTAAATTGTCTTTTACATACTGAATGAAAAATTGACTTTAAAATACAATTTATAACTTGCTAGAATTAATTGCTGAAGGGAAGTAACGATTAAAAATTAAGTTCAGATTTAAATACAAAGAATATATAAATTGTTATTATAATTAAATGAATCAGAATATTTAAACTACCTGTTATTGCGATAATTGGAATCTTTTTGTAAAAAGGTAAAATTTCAAATTAAATATTTTATGTCTGATAAAATTAAATAAACAGATTAAACATTGTGTAATAACAATAATATTATTATCCCAGATATGCAATTGCAATTATTGCTATAAATCATTTATTTTATAATCGTAAAAAATAAAATATTTGCATTAAATAAGATATAAGTTTTATTTACATTGTCTTTTTTTCTAAAGTAAAATAAATTACAGTACATGCGATTCGATTCGATTCGATTTTGTATTATATAAAGCAAAAAAAATAATCGCCCCTTTGACCTGGCGGTCTTTGAAACATCCAGTCATCGCAGAAAGATATTGTCGAGGGACGAATATCTCTTCTGCCACCTAATGGCACTTATCGTGCTTAATCGAGGTACGTGAGCGCACCCTTTACTTGCGGCTATATTTGACTATTCAGTTTAAACTCAATTATATTGAGTTTGCAAATTTTTTATAACTTTATTTATTGCAATTTCTGAAATTTTGTATGCTAATTGCAGCTCTATTATCTTTACACGATAATGATGAAAAATTGTGGCAATTTACATTTTAAAATGCAACATTATTTTCAATATTTTCTTGCTGATTATTTAATATTTAACATGCTTTGTAATAAAGTTATAAAAATATCTCTTTTATTTTGACTGAAACACTTTGAATTTACTTGGAAGTGCACATTATTACTTTTATTTATAATTTGTTTTTTCTTTGTTTTGATTCCTTTTATTTAGAAAATAATGAAAATTTGTTACATCTCTTTGGATGAGACTTTGCAAACTAAAGCAAAATTCGTCGTTTTATACAGATTAGAAAGAATATTGGTTACTAAACACGAAATTGCATTCGCGCTAAAGCTGACACTTAAGTAAAACGGCATCGACATTTTTTGCACAGCTACTTACGGAATGATGTAAAAATCGGGACATTTAAAGAAGAAACAAGTAAAAAAGCCGATAAGCAATCGTAAACTGTTAAATGTAGTTTAACTTTTCTTACTGCATGCTCGAAATTACACACAGCGGTAGCAATTTCAGAACTATCGATTTACTTGACGACACAAATGAATCAGTTTCAACGAACAGATAGCAGGAAACATAATCGATTTCACAAAAAAACGCCACTTAGTTTTTAGTCGCGGCTTTCATTTATTTGTTGAAAAAGGAAAGCTTGATACACTTTATCAAATGCCTTTTAATTTTGATTTTAAAAACATTCAAATGAATAATAATAAAATATAAAAATTCACTTCACTCGCCATAATTTAAAAACAAAAAGAAACGTTAGATTATATATATATATATTGTAAACATAATTTACAAAATTCAAGATTATCCTTTTTCAAACAATCTCCTGGGACTATAATTTAGTCTCAAAAATGAGCAAACGTAAACAGAAGATGCAGCACTTATCGGTAAATGAACGGTGAATATAAAGCTACACTTATTTGTGTCTGCACATATTTTATATATATAAATGCGAAGAACAAAAATATATCATCAAGTATATCGCAGTGCATGGAGATAACCTCAACGCGTAGCGCTTTCAAGTATTTTCATGTATCACTGGATCACTATACGACTCTGCTACATCCATAGCAATGAGAACCGCGAAATATGTAACATAAAGAAGCGTCCCTGATTTTACTCGCGTATAACGTGCATCCATAAATTGTGGTCGTTATTTATGGCAAAATGATAGGACTGCAGCATTTTCCATCAATTTCAACTTAATCAACTGTTTTGAATCACAATTTTTCTTTCTAGCAAGAATTTTCAGCCAAAATAAATAATTTACGTTAATTTGATATAAATAAAATAATTTGACATTTTGAAAGTATTTTATTTCCTTCTCGAAACTGGAATAAAATTAACAAATGCCTTTTTTTAACTTAATGACACAATTTGGTGTATAATATTTGTATTATTATGATTTACATAAATTTACAAAGACATAGGAACGAACAAAAATGAAATTTCAGTATTTTACAATTTTAGATTATAAATTGACACACGATTATATAGAATTTTCTTTCAAAAGTTTAACATAAAATATTAAATTTGAGATTGCTTTACATACGCCTTGAAAAATTGAAACGGAAAAATAATTGTAGTAAAATAAATATGCTTAGGAAGTGCTCATTATACAAAAGATAATATAAATTAATATTCATTAAGACTTTTGAAATGTAACATAAAAATAAACGAGTTTAAATAGTTTTTTTTACACATTTATTTAAAATTTGTCCAACATAATGACGCGTTTTTTGAACATTTTCAAACTAAAGTCTCTCTGGTGGATTAAATTGCGAGCACTTCTTTTGACAAGCAAAACTACGAATTTCTTAGCGCGTAGCGGTATAACAAAAAGCTTGTTAGGTCGTTCGTTTATGAGGGCATTATTAACGGGTCATTTGGGACACGTCTTTTGCAACGATGTACAAAGAAAATTACCTCGATTGAACCGTATTTTCTAAATCAAAGGTCGCGCGCGCGAGCTCAACAAATTGCAAGAAACAGGGGCAGTAACGTCGAGGTCGACAGTAAAGCAGAGCAGCTAACAGCTGCGCAACAAAAAAATTGAACAGTCAAGTTAAGAGACAAAGCCGGCTGGGCGCATAAAATCTGTGTTGGTATTGTACTTGCATACGTCCTTTGATCATGCTTAGGATCATTAAAGTACCATTAAAAGACTAACACAAACTGAGATGATTTCACTATGTTAACAATGCACAACATGCATATTTTTTATTTCAAAATTGTTCTTTTTATTTATATCATTAGGGGTTTTAGTTACTCATTTTAATAGCAAATTAAATTTCAGTCCGAAGTGTATAATTTATGATTATTATTTTGTCAGCAAAAATGCAATGTACAATATGATGGCTCTGTTTTATTAGAGGCATCTTGCACAGAATATTCGATTTGGCCATTGGTCCGCACGGAATAATAATGCTGATTGCAAGTTAAATATATTTTGCAAATATTCAGAATTGATGTGATTTGCAGTAGCATGAATGTCATTGTAGTTGCAGCGTTATTTTTACAGCGGTGTTTTGAATAATAAAATTTGATTATTATATTTATGCAACAGCGAAAATTGATATGCTGTTGTGTAAGGAGAGACCGCGTTCATCGAAATAATTTATGACAACAAGATTTTACATTTGGATTCACAAGAAACGACAAAATTGAGAAAATGTCAGAATAATTTAAATAAACTGTTGGCAAAATAAAAATATTCAAATGTATTCAAAGTATTAATTACATTAAACGTAAATTAAATGTAAATTAATTGTCAATAAAATTAATCGGATAGCTGATAAGCTTTTTCATTTTTATGAACAAATTAAGTGACAAATAATTCAGTTATATTATAATAGAAATTATAATTATTTGATTGAATTCAATGAAACTAAATTAATTGCCATTTATTTATATACATTTATCTAGAAATTTGTCAGTTTGACCAATTAATATTTTGTTACATTTTTTTCAGCCTGTAATTTGATTAAAAATAAAAAGTAATACTAATATAGGCTCCAGTTTTAAATATTTCAACTGCAGCATTTACAGGACATTGTGCGAGGAGGCATATGCAAACGCCCCATCGTTAAAATGCGTATAAAGTGAGACAAATTTAACGGTCCAAATTCAAAACGTGTTAATTCGTTGGAAATTTACGAACAGATGTACATCCTGAATTTCTTGACAAATTTGTTGCTAAGTAAAATAAATAATAAATTTCTGTTTCCAAATAACTTCCACATTTTAGATAAAATTGTTCCTTAAAATCATCAATAAAAATTATGTACGAGAATCAATTTATTTTTTAACTATCAATTTCATTATAAACAAGTGTTATGACTTTTTTATTTTTTATTTCTGTACAAAAAAAAATTTTATATATGTTTTTAAAGCCTATATTCATTTTCCAATAAAAATGTATTTGCAATGTTTACTTAAAAAATGTTTGAATTATTTATAAGTTTACACTCACTGAATAGATTATTTAAAAAGAACAAATTTATAAATAAAATGTTTATTGTTGTCTAAGCAACATAAGACAATAAATAGATCTTGGAGAAACTTTATTTTACTTCGGAAAGCAGCAGAACGTCAGCAAGAATATGTTCAGAATAGCAGATTTAACTTGATACAATTTACAATTTGGATTCACTCACAATTTATTTTCTCGCAACGTTCTTTATGTCAAAATCCTTCAAAATCTGTAGTATTTTCAGCTTTCCTTACCTAAAACAGAAAATCAAAAATTAATATTCAATTACAAAAAAAAAAGAAAAAAAAAAAAAAAAAAAAAAAAAAAAAAAAAAAAAAAACCAAATTAATGAAAACTCAGCAGAATTTTTCGAAACTCAGCACGATTTTTCACTGACCCAGATTTAAGTAAAAAAAATGGCAACTTTTTTATCTTGAAATTACCGTTCACCTATTAATATTTTCGATTAGGAAGTATTAAGAAAAAAGAATTCTTATTTAAATAACAATTTTGTAGAACAAGAAATTTGACCCAATAATTGTATTTCTGGAATAAAAACGGCAAATTGAGTAGTAAAAAATGTCAAGAACAAACACCAAAATGAATGCTTTAATATTTTGAGCTATAACAATCAGACAGACAGCACGGTTAAAACTTGTTGCTCTCGAGCATTATTTTCGTCAAATCTGAGTGAGGTTTTATGCTCGATCTATGCATTTCATGGCAAAAAAGCTTCACCTTTTTAGCTTCAAAAAAGTTATATTCATAATTCATATTCCCCGTCATTGTTCAACTAAATCTGTAAACGGTTTTTTGGCCTAAATGAATTTATTTCTTGTTTCACAACTATTAATTTGTCTTTTTATTTCAAAATGCTTACAATTAAAATGTTTAAATTCCACATGTACTTATTCCAGTACTTAAAATGTACAGCTCACTTGAGCAAATACTTTTTCAAGATAATTAACACGATTACCACTACCATTAAAATTGCTACTTCTCTAATTTCAAGGAATTATCTGGAGAAAAAAATTATACCAATATCAGTTTTTAGTGGAATTAATGTGAACAATTATAGACAGATGTTTTGAATAATATTGAACAAATAATTAACCATTTAAACGTTGAATTTGATATACTTTTGTTTAAAGCATCAATAATTTTTGTGATGAAAAATCGCTCTTTGCTTTTGTCGCGTGTGCTGTCATTCGTTATAATCCCATGACACCGTCTTATCTCGTGTGACGAGGATTGACGATTATTCTCGCAACTTGTTCTTCTTTTTCTTTCACGTTCAATCGGTGGATTATATCGCAGGAGACAACCTTATCTTTTATCTCATAAACGCGTTACCTTATCAGGGAAAGAAAGAGCAGGAATGTCGGTCTTTTATCGACCCTCGTGGCATTTTCGGGATAGAAACATCTTGGCAGTTTTTCATCTTTAATGTCATCGTCGCAATCGACATTTAAACAATGTTATATTTAAAGTGAAAAGTATAATGGAAATGTATGACGGAAATGTAATATTGTCAATTTACGACAAATTCAAAGTTAATGTTCAAAAGTCATAGTATATTTTACAAATAGAATTGCAGTATGTGTAATATGCAAAACGCATATTTTTCTTTCGTAAGATATTTGAATATTAACCATTTAAAACTTTAATTTGCCGCTTATATGATTTCTAATTAAGTATCATACAATATAAATTGATTGAAATTTGTTGCGTCGAAAGGTTTAATTACATAATGTTTCAAACAGAAAAATATAATTGACTTTAACGATATCAATTATTGAAGTTAAAAAGTGTTATAGTAATTTTTCATCAACGTTGATTAAACGTTCAAAAAACTCACGACGATAACGAGTGAGCCTGTTTTTGTTTAACATCTTGCCTTTGCATCACCTTTTCATCTGTTTGCTAATAAAAAAGCAGGAACACGTATTACGCTTGCGTAACACTTGTCAGCAGTGTAACAATTTAACAAAGCGTTACATGGACATGCAATATAATATCATTACTTAATCTTACAACTTTACTTTCAAGAATTCTAATTGCATCAATTGTTAACGAGAAAAGTAATAATTAATTTGATATGAAAAGAATATTTATATAAGAATATAATCAAATGATTTAAGAATATAATGAAATGAAATATTACTTTTATGAACTGATAGCACAAACCGAGACCAAAGAATACAAGCATATTTATGCGATTGATGAACGAGAATATCTATAATATAGTAGCAGAAAACACTGCAAACAAAAAGAACATTTGGCAATGAAATAATGATACGGCGAATATTAAATCATCACCCCTCAATTGCTTATTGAATGCAAGGAACATCATCGTGGTCATGCCAATTTTTGTATCGGACGTAAAATTGTGCAGGGTCGCATGATTAATAGCCATTCTCTGGTGAAGGACGAAGAGAACCCCCTCGCCGATCTGGGGATTAGGGCCAGGTGCCGAAAGTCAACGAGCCGTGCGATTTCGCCGGGCCCTCGGCTCGTATCCTTTTCACAATTGTCACTGCAGATCGAAATTTCCGCATCACAACGACCCTTTTTACAAGGTGAAAACGACTTAATTTACGTGAAATTGGGAGGGGGGAATGTGTGCAACGAATTGACAGCCAGCAGCTTGTGTCGCACTTATTATTTCAGTCGTGAAATACGAGTCTTATTGGTGTAATTAAACAAAAATATCAATTATCAAAGTAATTTATACAACTTGATTTTGTTTGCGCTTGAAAACGGATATATTCACAATAATCTATAATTTATAAAATCAGTTTGCACAAGTTTTTTCTGTACTTTTCTCTGTGTATTTATATATTGAGGCGCGAAAGTAGATTTTGCAGATTCTAATTCATCGCGAAATTTTCATTTCAAAAGCAGCTGAGAAACTGCAGAGTTGGCTCTGTATATAAGAAGCAGAGAGAGGCAACGGAAAAGACGAGACGGTAAGAGGTTTCGCGTTTCTCGAGTGCTCTCGAATCTGCCGATCGACGACGACTCCGGTTCAGATGATGGAACATCAACAAGAGTCACGTGTAAAAGTTTGAATCTGTCGACGAGTTAAATCGTAACCCAAAGGAAAAATCGAATATTTTGGTTCAATAAATAAGAGCTTTTACGCATTTGTCTTTGTACGTGCTATGATGACGATCTTTTGAGGTTTATAGATGGAAAATGAAATGTTCTCACCAATAATTGCGTTCAAATAATAGCACTCAGAGTTGAATAATTCTTGTACTCGTTCAAACAATTTGTAAACAAAATACAATATGAATTGTAAATTCTTAAAAAAGACAATATACAAATACTTGTATTTCTATAAGTGATATATCAAGTAAATGAATAATTTAGTTTTGTTAACAAGAAAAAAACCTTTGAAAAATATATTGCTGATATTAAGTAAGATTCATGCAAGGAGTACAGAGAACAATTGCTGCGAATAAATTAAATCAACTACAACTAGTTTACGTTCGCTAAGAGCCATTTGCCGAATATCCAACTAACGTTTTCTATCTTCATCCGCTAAACTTAGTCTTTATCTTGCCATAACCGTTAGTCATAACCTTTAAATCATTCGTCGTCGTCCCTCCTTTCGAAATCCCCAAATTTGCCAATAAACAAGAGTGAGTCAGCCGCTTCTCCACCTCCAAACGAAGAAATTATCCGATTCCCCTGGCTCCATCAAAATGCTATTTCGATTGGCATTTTATTCTGCACCATAAAATATCTTTCGTAATACTCGTAATAGGGATTGTATGATTGTAATCGTTAAAATATAAGACATCATTAAATAACTTTTGTAAGAATTTTTTTTATATTTATTGCTTTTCTAAAATTCATTAACATTTCCGGCGTAAGAAAATATTAAACATTTTTCTCAACAACATTTAAAACATTTACATTTCTTCTCGTTAACTTTATTTGTACAATTTTCCCGAATTATTCATTTAATGTTCCGTTAAAAATTTTTGTTGAAAGCAAATTAACTATCAGGGCTCATATTTCAACCTTTTATGTTTAAATTGGCTTCAACAGTGTAAATCATTAATTTAATTGAAGGGGTCAAATTTTATGTATTCAATTACTTACGTGAAAATCTTGTTGATTTATAATAATAATAATAATAATAATGAATCTAAAGTTACACCATAAAAACACTTTTTACGGAGTTGAAAAACAAAAAGAAAAGGAAAAAAGCAAATAAATTATTCATACAGGGAAGTAAGTAAGATGGTCCTTTTGGCGGGAACCGTTTACGGTTTCGGCGATGGTCTTTTTGTTTTGGCAACTTTTTTGGGTGGGGATGAAAAGATATAAAGAGAGGGTTGGTGGAAAATGGCCCTCGGGACAAGACCGCGCATGGAGAAAACATCGGCCACTAGCGATCGAGATAAGAATAACCCACCGAAGTGGTTGAAAAGGTGGACCGAGGAGGGGGTCTCAAGAGAGAAGCCAACGCACACAAAGGTAGAAAGATGTTAGCCGATAAAAGGACCCTGTGGAGCGCGTTATTGCATCCACGTTGCTGCGTAACCTTCACTGCCGTTGACATATGCAGACGTTGGGGGCCAGCCATTCAATTTTCATCACCAAACCATACCACTCTATCGCTGGCTGCTACTTTCGATCAGAAATCTTCTTTATATTATGTATCAGTCTGAGCCATCACCTTATGTTATTCTCACATTATTATACTCAACAGTTCTCGAATGTTAAACATTGTGCTTGACATTTCAAGATTTTTATTTTAACCATTTTTTTTTTTTTTTTTTTTTTTTTTTTTTTTGTAATTTTGATTTTTCAAGTTGAATTTCTTCTTTAAAAGTTATTCGGATAACATTTTACATTTATTCGAATAATGTTGTTGATTTAATAGGTGCTGGACAAGAGCGGGCAATAAATTAGTGATATTCGTAAATTTTTATAGCAATAAAAGAATGTCTTTGTTTGTGATTCAATGTCTCCTTTTTTTCTACCTTTGTTTTGAATTTTAGTTGGTTTTAAAAGGATTGATGTTAGTTTGTTGACAGTCTTGTTTTATGGAGATTAGCTGGAAATGGAGAGTGCGGTGCGCGCTTGTTGTCGCAAAATAAGGACTATACGAAGTTGTAGCAATAGATGAATGAGTTGTCGAAAACGTGGTGTAACTTTGTTTTCGGGATAACAGAATTTGCAATTCTGGTCGTTTTGATTATAACGCGGCCTGACTAACAGCTAAACTGTTTCATCAATCTCAAAACTGTATTCAATTTTTTGCTGCAATAATTATCATGTATTTCATCCTAGAACCTAACTTATTCAGAAACAGAAACTTCGTCATTATAAGTGAGTGTATACATTTTGTTAAAAAAGTAATTTATTGAAACAAAAGTTACAACAATAACGACAGGTAACAATTATTGATCCTTTGTTTTCAGTTTTACCGAAACAAAGGTTCCATATAATAAATTCATTACAACCGCCTTCAGATAAGCATCCATGGGGAGGGACAAAAACAACATTATACATAAACATATTGAAGAAAAACACTGAACAAATTATTGCGATTATCAAGGAAAGGAGGATGGGGAGGAAGGGAATACGGGTCATGGCTCGATTTTTAAAATGAAAGCACTCCAGCATTTGCGTTTTTGCCAAGGAAACCATGAAAATCTTGACAAAGTGGCCGGTAGCGAGAATCGAACTCGCTACCTTTCAAAATACAAGTCAGTCACTTTGCGCACTATACCATATTCGCTCGGTGAAATAAATGTCCAATAAAAAAAGTTGATTCATTTAGCTTCCATTTTTTGCAAACAAGCTACTCAAAAAATGACACACACAAAACAAAAAAAAAAACAAAAAAAAACAAAAAAAAGTTAAATTAAGAGTACGTTTTCGTTAAAATAAATTCCGAGGGATAAAGTGAATGCAAAAACTGTTAATGATTAAAACTAAAACTAAACATTTTTCAAGCATCCTACAATCGGGTTTAATCTGCACAATCTAGTTACGCTGATTGATCAGTCGAGCGATTTTCGGTCCCTTTTAATGGCTGAGTCTTTTGAAGTTTAATTTCAATCCTG
>JABFPM010006051.1:0-10576 GCA_022817325.1 Idris sp. 1 HC-2018
GGTGAGCCTTTAATTCTAAAGTCTTGGAAACTTAAGTTTCAGTTGAGCCTTTAATTTAAAAGTCTGGGAAAGTTAAGTTTCAGGTGAGCCTTTAATTCTAAAGTCTTGGAAACTTAAGTTTGCACTGAGCCTTTAATTTTTCAAGTTTTAAATATCTTTCGCATATGAGTTTTGACTTAGGGAAATTCAGAAATTCAACTTTTCAAATAGTTGCTAATTTTTTCTAAAATTATCAAAATAAATTTGTTTATATAAAAAATGAAACTTAATTTTTGTTTGGTTTTTTTTAATTTTATTTTAATTTAATTATATATTTATATAAATTATATATATATATATATATATTAACTATGATTACAATTAATAACTTTTTTTTTTACATAATCTTCTTTTTATATTATAATTCTCTTTTACATTAATAAAAAAATAAATATTGACATAGTTTGATTTTTGTAAAAATTCACAACGTAAAATTATATAAACTTAATTATAAACATTTAATATTATTTTAACAAAGGTGATATAAAATATAATATATAAATGTAACTTCGTGTACAAATTTTTCAAAATTTTTGGACACGATTTGAAATGATTTCAACTTTATATTGACCATGATTTTATGGTATGGTGTGACGCAATTTATTGAGCAGGTAGTTGACTCTTTGTAACTGGGAACATTTTTCATGATCAGATATGTCAAATGTTCAATGTTTGCGTTGCAATCCATAAGAACTGATTGACCATTTTCCATGAATCGATACTTTTCTGTTTTAATGTCAAAAATTTTGTTATATAGAAGTGTTCTTTGTTGATACGTATATGCTCCTATTTGTTTTTTAATTATAATTTGACAAATTAGTTTGAAGAAATCATTATCTATTTTTTTCATTACATCTAACATTTCTACTTGCACTGTGGCTGTGTGTAGAAATATTTGTATCAGAGAATCGAGAGAGCATGTATTCTGAGACGTATAATAATTTAGGCCTATTTTCACTGGTTCTAAACTCATTAATGATCCATTTTTGAGTATAGGAATCTTTCCAGGATTGGGGTACTTAAACGCTATAGATAAGTGCTTATTTAGTTGATTATTTAAATAGCATGCTTTCTTACGCGGTTTTTTTCGGTCCCCTAAATTTCTCCAGTTTTCAACCTCTTGAGAAGCAATAATATTTTGGCCATCATCAGAATTTTTACATTCTAAGCATATTTTAAAATTTATTTAAAGTGTTTCTCCCATCTTGAACTTTTAAAGAGCATTTTTTGTTGCTGTGAATGTATTTATTACAGCGGGAACATTGCTGCATGCCTTTTGTGCTTTTATGGCATGTCGCACAAGCAGCTGGAAAAAATTGAACAAATATATGACAAATTAATAATCATTACATTTAATACTATAATCAGATTGCATAAAATTTTACAAAAGTCCCAACATTTACCTGAAACATTAGCTTCTGTTCGAGTTTTTTCTTGTAGTTTATGGCAACGATAACAAATGAGTTTGGCACTGGGTCCTTCTTCTTCACCAGAAAGTAGAAAAGAGCAGCCGAAATCTACGTTGTGCACCCTAGCTTTACATTGTTGGCAATAATGATATGTAGGAATATCTCTGTTTTTGCAAAGAACACAAGGATTTTGAAAAATTAATTCATCGCAGTCAACGTTGTCTATGTTTATATTGTTGGTTATATTGTTCATATCATTATGCTTTTCAAAACTGATCTCAGTACTATTATTATTGTCATCTTCATAAGTATCGTTAAAAGTTTGAAGATAATTGTCATTTTGAACAAAATTTTCAACGTCAACATTGGAAACATTAGATACAATTTCGTGAAATTCATTCTCTCTTTTGCTGTCTTCGTCACTTGAGGTGTTGGGAGGTTTAACTTTAATTCTTTTTTTCTTCATTTTTTGTAAGCTATTGCATTCTTCGCTTTCATCACTAGTTTCTTGATTGAAAACTTGTCTTTTATGTCTTATTGTTTCTGTTACCTGTTCGCTATCAATTTGTTGCAGTTTGCCATTTAAAATATTAATATGTTCAGATATAAATATATCAGCTCTTTTCTTTTCTTTTTTTCGTCCATCATTAAGTTCGTAGTTTTTTAATTTGTTGTATTCAATTTCCACTGGGGCACTTGATGCTGGGATTCTGGATCCGAACCCAAATTCAAGAGTATAAATATTTGACCACAGTGGTAAATGAAGTAGATCTTTTAACAGTTTTGTTACAAATTTCGGAAAGTAATAAGGGTTTGCATCAGTACCTGAAATACCTTTAATAATAGTCTTAGCTTTTTCATTGATACTTTTACCCCATTCATTCGAACGGTTCAGAGAATTGTCATCAATAATAGTTTCATTATCATTTTCGTTTCTTTCTGTTTGAATATTATCACTGGTCAATATTTCTTCATTAATATCATCTCCAAAAGCTTTCACCCAGATATCATCTAATTTATCAGATTTTGTAATCATTTCTAACAAAATTCTTTTGTGGGTTTCACTTGGTGTTTTCAATTCGTCATTATCCTCCAAAAGACCGCAAGTTTCGCTTTGACAGACAATGAATATTAAAGTGATTATTTTTTCAGCTTCAGAAATATATGTGCACAAAATTAATTTTCCAATAACACCAGCAAAAAATTTCTTGACTAATCGTGGTTTTGATTTGAACAACATTGTATAAATTTTTATAAAGTGAGCGACGTCAATTCTCACAAAACATTTCGGTAATTTGTCAAAAAAGCTGTTCGCATACTCTTCAATGGTAAAATATCCAGAAAATGCCCGAATAACTGCTGTAAGCAACGCGCGACTGTAGTCAGTAACAGTCTCTTTAGGTAAATATGACACTTTTCGACCATGTATTTAGCCAATATAATATACTCGTCACATTCTGAGAGTCAAAAAGCATTTGCGAAACTGGGAATTGTCTTTTACGACTTTTCACAACTCCTAAATATAAAAAAATATGTTTTCCTAATGTACCATCATGCTTGAATTCTTTTACTAAACTTCCACTAGCATCGACAAATAAAGTAGGAACTTGTTGTTTTGCATATAAATTGTATAAATTTTTTTGAAAATTAGTGGAATATATTATAATAAAAGGGATTCTAGAAATTACTGTTATTACATCATGACCTAAATTTTCTCGTAACATTTCTAAAGATGTCATCAAATCTTGGTCTAAATACATTGAATTCATATATTCATTTTTCGCAACATGCAAAACTGCAGTAGAAGGCAAATGCGGTGCTTCTGAATCCCCTGGCGACATTAATTCCGTAGCGAGTCGTCCGAGAAGTGAAGTGGCTGATGTGGTGCATAATTGCTTACCAATAATACCTCTTCTAGGTTGACGCAGTTGTCGTTTGCCACATAAGTTTTGTCCAACTCTGATATTAGCTGTAAAAAATACTCTATTTTCAGAACCTGTAATTTTTACAAAAACGATGCTTCCACATTTACATCTTCCTGAAAAAACATTGAAAAGTTAGGAATGTGTTCTCAAATATCAAATTATAATTTTGTATTAGTACGTTAGTTTACTTAAATTACTTTAAAAAATATTTTTATTTACAGTATTTTATATATACAAGGGCCTGAAAACTTATGTGTACAGTTTATGAAGTCTAAATTTATATTTAGTTATTATTGAGACGAAGTTAACAAATAAAAAAATCTTTCACCAAATTATTCATTGTTGTATTATGCTATAATTCACATATATAATTAGTTTACTTTATTACATAAAGCACAAAATCTTTGACAACTGATTAATGACTGAAATTTACATTTTCTAATTAATCAAATTCTAAAAACGAAGAAGTAAAAAAAGTTTAGAGGTATCAAGGATTGGGTATAATACATTATCTTATTAGTAAGATGATTTTTCAGTCATTTTCGTTTTTTCATTCTCACTTTCATGTAAATGATATTCCTTTTGTTTTCCTTGCACTTGCAGACTAATCTATCAACTTATATTATAAAAATGAAGAATATAACTTATTTTACGAATATGATATAATTATTAATCAATAATATAATTAAACTTTTTTATGATATAGAACGATATTTAATTAAATCCCCTTAAATAATGTAAATTTATTAATATATTATTAAAACTATAGTTAACTGATAATCATGATTGAGATATAATATTTCGAAATAACTTTCAAGATTCCGTAGATTTAAAGAGTAAAAATTTGATTCCAACTATCGAAAAACTGTATCTTCATATTTATGAATACAAAAAAAAATGAAAAAAAAATATTTTTCAGTCGTAAAATTTAAGAATTATGACTGAAATATTAAATAAAAAAAATGTTCTTGATCAACATCAATCGATATTTTTTACATTTATAAATATTTTACAAACATTAAAAAAATTAAAATTACCATTAATTTTACCAATAGTTAAATCATTATTCAAAGTATGATTTTTAAATTGAAAAGCACACTGTATTTTTTCTTCAGTTGCTTTCCATATGTTATCCACTACTAAATCTTCCCAATCGCCGCTTTTTAATCTGTAACAGAACCGTGGTTTCTTTCTGTCTGTCCTTTTATAATTCTTTTTGACGACGAACTCTAAAAATTTTTTTTTCGGCAATGAAAATTTAACTTTTAAAACATTAATTAAATTTGTGTTCATTGAAGTATTGAGTAAACTTGTGTTCGAAAGCTGTGGTTCAATTGACGTGTTTAAAGTTTCTTCATGAATATTTTCACAGGCTTGTATAACATTTGTGCGTTGATTGATAGGTTGATCACTTAGTTTTGTGCGAATACCATTTTTATCATCACTCACATACGAATATAACGAAATTGCCGATTTTTTTCCACCTAAATCTTTTTCAAGTTGTTTCCATACATCGTTATTTTTTTAAATAATTTTATTGTTGGGTAAGAAAATTGATTCTTTGTATGGTAAAATTTTGTTATAAACAACCTCCGGATCAATTTTGCGTGGTCTACCAGCCATTGTTTAAGGACTTTAACAACTAAAAACGTATACAAAAGAAAAATTACTCATATATTTGAAATATATAAACGTAAAACGAATTACCAGTACCAACTAGGGATGGCCATAATCGATTACGATTAATCGATAATCGATTATTTAGCGCTGCTAATCGATTAATAAACACCGATTACTTGCATTACGATTATTTTAGTAATCGATTATTTTCTTCCGATTATTTAAGTCGATTAGTACAAATTTTTGCAATTTATAATTTTTACAATTTTGAATTTATTTTTTTTCTAAAATTCATTTAAACTTAATGAATAAATAAAACACAAGTAATTGTTGGAATTTTCGTGTTTTTATTTTTGGTGCGAATCTTACCAGTGTTATTTGTTTTGTATCGTTTCTCGGAAGCAAGACAAGGATAACACAACACAGAAGTATACACACATAAAAATTTTCTGAGCTCAGTGTGCGATGTGCATTCTTGTATTTTGAAGCTGCGTTGGTACAATTTGCGATTTAAAAATGTCTAATAAAAGTTTGGTTTGGAAAAAATTTAGTAAATTAAATTCAAAAAAAGCTAAATGCAATATTTGTTCAAAAGTTCTTGCTGTTACGGGAAATACAACCAATTTCTGGAATCATTTGAAATTGCATAATATTTTAAAAAACTCGAAAGATGATAAAGATAATACTGATGTCGAGATAACGGATGAGGTAATTAAAAAAATTCCTTATTCATAATAAAATTTTTAAAAAATTTATAATATTTTTAATAATTTAACAAAAATTAAATAATATGTTAGAAAAAAGTATATAAAGTACTTGGCATGTACGGATATAAAAATTAATAATTAATTTATATTTTAGAACCAAAATAAGGTCGCTACACCAGCCAGTCAAGCTAGGGTTGCTCGCAAAAGAAAATCGGATTCAGAATCTTCATTTATTTTACCAAAACAAGCAAAATTAGATGCAACTTTTAATAAAATAAAATCATATGAAGGTATATAAAAATGTTGAATTTTAATATTTTTATTATTAATATATTACTATAATATATTTTAATTGAAATCAATTTAATGAAATAATTAATTGTAAATTTTATTTTTTTATGTTTTTTTTTTATTTTGAAATTTTTAATTATTTTTCCATTTTGTTGTTATCGATAATGGAAGTCGTGCACAAATTTTGAATGATGCTTTACTATATATGATATGTAAAGATCACTTGCCTTTCAATATGTGCGAACGTCCTGGTTTTAGACATTTTATGCAAACGACTTTACCTTTGTGGAAACTTCCCAGTAAACAAACTATGACTCGTTTATGCGAAAAAAATATGTTCTTCTAAAAGATTCAGTAACAAAGATTATAGAAAAATTAGATGCCATTACATTAACTTTCGACATTTGGACAGACCCGCAAAGTAAAACTAGTTACATTGGAGGAACATTACATTATTTGGACCAGTACAATATTCAATCGTGTACTCTGAGTTTGACCGACCTATCTGAATCTCATACATCAGATTATCTTACTGATAAATTTTTAAACATTTGCGAGAAATGGAAAATTGATTTAGACAAAGTTGCACTTGTGGTCACGGATAATGCTGCCAATATCAGAAAAGCTGTTAATGATACTTTTGGTTCCAGTAAAACATTACCGTGCTTTGATCACACCCTCAATCTAATTCCACAAAATGCTTGTTTCGTTAATGATAAAAATGAAGAACTCGTTCTTGGTTTACCTCCTTTAATTCAAAAAGTTAAAAGAATTGTACAGTTTATGCACCAATGTGTTGCGGCATCTGATGATTTGAAAAGGTATCAACAACAGAATAATGGTAAAACAGAAGGAACTACGCTGAGTTTAATTCAAGATTGTAAGACACGTTGGTCATCAACGTTTTACATGTTAACACGATTTTTGGAGCTATCTGACGCTATTGCTGTAGTTCTCTTGAAATTTCCAAAAGTTAGTATGCTATCTGCATCAGAATTGATGACTTTGAAATCAGTAGCTGACATTCTGCAACCCATAGAATTAGCAACAAGAGAAATGTCAGCAGACAAAACTACTACTGCGAGCAAAGTCATACCAATTGTAAATTTACTTAAAAAAGTATGTATACACATATAAACATGTGAACAATCAACTATTTTTACTCATTTTTTCACATATTTAAAATAATTTATTATAATACGAAATATATTCTTTTCAGAAAATACAGCAATATGAATGCAGTGATGAAATAACAAGCCGACTGAAAAAATTTGTTTTATCTGAATTCGATCGACGATTCAAAGAAGTTGAAAATGTTCGACCATTTGCTGTTTCATGTATACTGGATCCAAGATTCAAGAAACTACATTTTCAAAGTCCATTTGCTGTTTCACATGCTATCAGTTTTATATCAAATGAAATTAAGAAAATGTCAAATAATGTATCGGTTTCTGATGAAGATTTTGTTCAACCGGTTAAAAGTAGTGAACCTGATCACTTATGGGATATGCATGATATTTTAGTTGAAAACTATACAAAGACTCATTCTGATGATTTCTCAGATGGTATCTTTACTGAACTGAAGCAGTATCTTAATAAACCGGTGATATCTCGAAAATCCAATCCTTTTGAAGCATGGGAATTGATGAAATCTGAATTCCCAAAATTATATTGTTTAGCCAAAAAATATCTTCCACTTATTGCTACATCTGTGCCATCAGAAAGACTTTTTTCACAGGCGAAATTAACATCTACAGACATAAGAAATCGTTTGACAAGCGAGCATTTGTCTGAATTATTATTTTTAGGAACTGTAAGTGACAAACTGTGGAAAGATTCGAATTGATAATATTATCATTACTAATTACAAATTAGTATTTTATTTTTAATTAAAATTTTAACTCGTCAATTCAATCAAAATAAACTAATCTTTGATTTAACTAGTCAATGATCATTAGACTAAAAATATCATTGAATTATTAAAAGTATTATACATTTATTTTAATATGTACAATGTACAATTTGTACGAATCAAAAAGTGTCAAAACCTGTGATTTAACTAGTCATTAGACTAAAAATGTCGCATTTATTTATTAAATGTATTATACGTGTATTTTAATATATAAAATTTTAATGA
Source organism: Idris sp. 1 HC-2018 (assembly GCA_022817325.1). Classification (NCBI taxonomy): domain Eukaryota; kingdom Metazoa; phylum Arthropoda; class Insecta; order Hymenoptera; family Scelionidae; genus Idris; species Idris sp. 1 HC-2018. Next base: position 8,129 of record JABFPM010006051.1, read on the forward strand.
AAAAAAGTTGAAATTTCTGATCTAATTAATCATTAGACAAAAAATGTCACATTTATTTATTAAATGTATTATAAATTTATTTTATTATAATAAAATTCAATTAAAAAATCTTATGAAAATTTCTTTGAGAGATTTCATTCATTTTTGCAACTATAAAATTCTAAAATAAATTAAACTCAAATAAGTAGAAAATTTCAATCGATTAATCGTTAATCGATTAATTTGGCTCGATTAATCGATTAGAAGTAATCGAAAATTGTGATTAATCGATTCACGATTAATCGTTACAATTTTGATAATCGGCCATCCCTAGCATATACCGACATTACCGACAATTACAGATTTGCTAAACAAAAAGAAATGAGACTTAATTTACTGTTTTAAAGAGTTAGTTGTTATTTCTAATAATTTGAAGAATAATTCTGTATATTAGAAGTAAATTTTTTTAACCTCGTTTACTTGAACAACTTGAACAAACTCTTTCTTATCTTCAGATGACAAAAAAGAATTTGTTCAAGTTTTTCAAGCCAGTGAGTCAATAAAAATTATTTTTGAAAACTGTAAAATATTCTCCCAGACATAAAAAACAACGAGTAATTCTTCAAAACATGAATAAAATTATATTATTATTTTTATATAAAAAGACCTTAACTCCATGGCAGCAATACTTGTATTTCCTCTTAATGTAGAAAATTACTCGATTCTAAAGTCAAACGAACTGTTATATTTGATTGTAAATATTGTATTGCAAATATTAGAATTAAAAAATTGATAAAAAATTCTTTTGTATATAATTTATGTCAACATTTTAATATATTATGAGAATTTTGTTAAAAGTTATTGAAATCGTTTTATATTTGACTGCCGTGGTTATATGATGGGACTTGGCAACGCTTCAATGTCACGTGTTCCCACCAGTTACTTGTATCTATACATTTGCAACGCATTAAACTGCGCGGCGATTTGCTCAGATTTTCTATGTTTATTGTTATAAAATCATAAAATGTAAATATATATATACATAATATATTTATATTATATTTATAATACAAAACATAAAACACATAAAGGGTGTTTGAGGATACGCAACGCTACACAGGAAATAATCATCTACGAATAATACACATTTTGTGTATAATTTTATCAAACTATACACAAAAACACAAAGGATTCATCAAATTGTGTACATCGTATAAGCGACAAATTCACTCCTCCAATGACACAATTTATGTGTACACGGAAAAAAACAGACGGATTATCCCTTGAGGACTTAAGGGATAATCCATTATAAATTTGTTGAATGATTATACCTTGAAATTTCAGTTATAATAAGTTGAAAATCATGTGTTCAACCTAAAAATCAGTATGTCTGATAAAAAGATGAGAGTCAATGGATAATCGTTTATCATTTAATGGATTATAAGTATGAACTCAGGAGACGATCGCTTGATGAAAGCTCAGCGTGTAATCAGTCAAGACTCAAGGGATTATCCGTTGAGTTTTGACTAAATCGACATCCACTAAAAACAAGCTATGACTGAGTTGCGCGCGCTTATAGCTTTGCGAAAATTGGCGCGCATTTTTAAATAAAAAATTTATATTAAACTAATTAAAGGAATTTTTTCTAATGAAAAATATTAGTTCTTACAATTTTTATTATACAATTGTTTATATAAAAAAATTGCACAGTTTAATTTTGAAATATTAAAAAATTGAAATATATTTAAATGCATTAAATCAATATATTTAATATATATTTTAATTATATAAAAACTATTAATAATGTATGAAAATATATTTTTATATTTTACTAAACATAAAATAAATTTTTTGTTATATAAGGGATTCTTCATTAGCTATAGTAATTTTTTTACAATTTATATTATATAAAAAAGTTTATTTTCATTAAGTACAAAAACAAAATTGTTGTTGAAAACACAACTTGTACAATTCATTATACGTATTTGAAAATCAGGTACATTGACAATAGAACTTGGATTGTGACAAATAAATTAAAATGTAAAATTATACATTTTTTTCGCATGTTTCTTTAATTGGCGTGTATTTATTTTATTTATACAATATTTATACAAATATTTAAAAAAGTACAAATAAATAAAAGATACAGTCGATAATAAAAATTGAAATATTAAGACATACTTTGAAAATATTGTCGAAATATTTATAAATCGAACCTTGTTGGAGATTCCAGCTTATATTTCTATTCAGTTTATGGTTATCATTTATTTTGCACTTTTTGGATTCTCACACGTTGACGGGAATTGGGCGTCCTTATCTCCCTTCCCTACAATAGCTCCGCCTCCACGCGCTCCAAGCGCTTACTCCCCACCACCGGTGAGATGAGTATATAAGCGGCGTCACAGCGCCTGCTAGTCACTAGTTCTCGACTCTGGACTCCAGGCAGGTAAGGTGGACCCCACCAGGCGG
>JABFPM010006052.1:0-10576 GCA_022817325.1 Idris sp. 1 HC-2018
GCGTTCAATCGCAGTGTGTTATTTCATTTCGAAAGGAGGTTCTCTGTAGCTTTTCAGATTTACGATTTTACGTAACTTTGTTTCTTTTTTATGAGCACTGAAAGGTGCAATAAAATTCATGCATCAAACTGGTTTCACTGTAATTAAGCGATTTAGATGAAGAACAAAATGCAAAATTAGTAATGGAATCTTCTCTTTTATGAAACGTGAACAAAGTATACAAGAAAGTGAAAATTACATACCTGTCCGTGTTTATCCATGTCGTTGTTGGTGAGCTTGACTTTTTCGAAAGACACGACCTGTTTCCGCAATTGTTCGCCCTTGAAAGGTGAGTCCGGATGTACGTAGAGACGCGCCGGTGCCGGTGGGTCCGCCTTTCCTGCTACCAGCCAGGAACTTCTGTGATAGGCGTATCGGTACCTTTTGTTGTCCACCGGAACGATGTCCATCAAGACGGCGTAATGGCTGTCTGATTTCAAACCACTGAAGGAGACTCGACACGTCGGAAACATTCGTCTACGCAAGCAAATAATTACAGAGTTTAGTTCAGACTTTAATTCTTTTTTCTTTCATACAATGTGTACAGTGTTTCATACAATGTTCAACAAAACGAAACAATTTGAGTATGACCCAGTAAGACGTACAAATTATATCTATTTTGAAACTGAAAATGTACAATCCCTTTTTGACGTAATTTTATATTGAATTTCAATTCAGAGCTGTCAATATTTTGTTATCACAGTATTGATATCAAAATGTTGGTATTCACGCCGGATCAATTTTTTTATTGATAGCATGAATAATTGAAGACCCGCGATTTAAATTTAAATTTCGCTCAGATGCAAAACTTTGTTGCATTCTTTAATAATTTGAAGTTGTCTTCCGAGGATATTTTCTCTCACACAGACTGGCCTCGTGAATCAATGATAGACAAATTTCGCGAAGCTCGAGCTTATAAAAATTATATCAACTTGTTGTCGCAACGGATTGTATAAATAATTTCGTGAAACTTGGCGTTACCAAGAAGCTGAATGAGATGACATTTTTTGTAATACGATTCACCGAACTCGATTTTTTTTTAATTAGAAGGCATTTTTTATGTTGTTCTAGATTTAAGGCAACACACAAAAAGGTGTTAATGTATAAATAAAAGAGGAAAAAGAGCACCAATTGTATCGATCTCAGGAGAAAAGGCAAAGGACATGTGTTGAGCACACACCAGGGACGTCGTCATTATTATCAGCACAATCGTTTTGTTTTGTGTATATCTACTAGTCGCGATGATGTACTGCGTCTGCTGCTAGGGCTTGATTGCCCTCATAAAGTGGAGCATTATTCTGGCCATCCAGTTATACAGATTCATCACTCTTCTGTTTTGGGGCGTGTCGGACGTTCTACCCTTCCGAGAATCCAACGGATAGGCGAACGAGTTTAGCTGGTGATTGGAAAACCGCCGTGCGTTATTATTATGAGAAGCGACACAAAGTGAAGCTGAAATTTTACTTTCAAAAGAGGCCGCAATTAATAGCTGACGTGCTTTTAATTGCAATCTTCTCAGCAGAAAATTCATTTCGTTTTTCCATTAAATAATTTTATGATAATGTGTCAAAACTCAAAAAAGAATTCACAAATTGAAAGTCAAATTTTTCAGCCACATTTCCAAAGGCTGAATTTTCTTTCTATTATTTTTGTTTCTTTCTGTATATAAAAAAAGATTGCTGTAGTAGTTGTGAAAAGGTTTATAATAATGTGCATTGTGCCGGCAAAATTGCAAGTGTTGTAAAATAAATTATCACTTAATGCAATGCCTTCTAAAACGGGTACTTATCGTATTCTCCGAAACATAATTCGCAAAAAAGAAAGCTATCGGCAACCGTAGAGTGCTTAGTTCGGCGAATGCCCTCTGTTCGTACATGTAAGTGAAATTGACGGTTTCCCTCGGCAGCGCTTCAATAGCCGGCAACAAGCGTGAAAATAAGCGGTAAACGTTAGAAGAATTTCTTGGCAATAAGCATGTGAGCATGCCCTCCCACATAGTCCGTCTACGTCGAGAGTCGTTGCTGCGAAGGTGCGAACCAACAGGTCAGGAGAGACAGGATACGTCACGCGAACGCTTCAGCAGTGAAACCAACCAAGTTATAACACACCTTACCAGGAGAAAAAACAAAAAGAACTGTTTCTGGATAATTGTCCTGAACTGTTTTTAACTCAGATTGTTTTTAGTTTACACTGTTAACAATGATCTGAAACTCTAATCACTTTTGTGTCTTAAATTTAAGCTGAAACTTGAGTCAAATTTCAGATCAGAATTTAGCCAAGTTTGATCACATAAGCATGACCTCTACACTCCTGAAAATATAGGTTTTAAGTCCAAAATGTGTAATTCTTGATACAATTTGTATTGAATTTGCAGTTTCTTAATTTTGTTATTATCATTTATTTGAATAAATTACATTGAATTAACAATTTGAATCGTAGTTTTTGAATTTAAAGTTACTTCTACTTGGTCTTTTGAAGCTTTTAGTATCAAACATGCTCTCTAATCAATTTTCCAAATATTTTTTTCATAAAAGCATCAAAATATTGTAAAGTTATAAAACATTTTAAAAAATACACAAATTGTCAAGCTTCTTGTCTTAAGATATTTTTATGCTTGCGTCAAAATTTATTTTCTTGCGTTCAGTACAGTGATTTAAAAATGATATTACTACCACATGAAAATATATTTTTCAACAAACGTTACATAAGTATATCTTGTGTGTTTGTATTATTAGTTAAAATAATCATTTTTCTTATTTGGACAGCTCGAAAATTTTCATTATTCTTTAACCTTAATGTTATTTCTGTTTACAAAATAATCTATTAATTATAAAATAACTGTGTCTGAAATTTTAATTACGTGTATCCAAAAAAAAAAAAAAACAAAAGAAATCCGAAGTTACATACAATATTTTTAACAGTGTACAATAAAAAGTGATGTTTCTAAATTGATGTCCTACGGAACATGTGTTAAAAGAAGATATTGCTAAATTCAACATCATTATTTGAGGACGTGAAATAGAGAAAACAAAAATAGTTATGGTCTCGCGGAGCAAAAATGTTGTATTTAACATCAAAACTAGTTGAGCAACTGTATCTATTCTTGAGACAGCCTTCTTAGGTTTGGCACAAAAGCACTCAACATTTGGTCGTTTGATTGTGATTTATCTGACATGCAAATGTGAATCAAGTCAGCCATTTTCATCTCGATGGTAATGTAAATGTCTCGCCCCAATCAACAGTTCATTCTACTCCGCGAAACATTTACACCAAATTATTATGCGCAAAGATTTTTGTCAGTCTTCAAATGTTCAGTTAATCGGACACCAAAGAGAAACTTGGGAACACGGTGGGAAAAGACGAGTCTTCTTGACCCCCCGTTGAGGCTCACAATTACACCTGATTGCGGTGAAATTTTGTCGTTTGAACGTTCACAGGTAAACAATAAGTGTACCAAAGCTGTAAACTGATAGCTGGGGATAAATAGTATGTAAGCAAATTTTGTTAACGGAAACTTTTATTCTGTAATAGATACACTTTGTTGAGAGTACTATGATGAGAAAAAAAACTTGCTCTTCAAAATAATAAATTAACTTAAACAGGTTTCGAAATAAATGTAATATTTATTTATCAAAATTTCCAACTTACAAAAATTTATTCGTTTTAAATTAAAAGTATATTTTCATGCAAGTAATCCTCTAATTTTCTTAAAAATAAATTTCTCAAATCTATAGAATGTATTTAAAATAATTTTGTACACAATTAAAAAAGGGGATTTCTTTTCTGACAAATTTAAACATCAAGAACACATTTGAATGAGCCATAAAATTGCATTATCCCGGACTCATTCATATACCCATTGCGATGATTAATTATTGCCAACCTAGTCTGGACGAATGTAAAAATAATTGTGCAATCTTATCGTTGACGACAAAACAAATTCAGACTGACGTGTTCCGGAGACAAATTGAAATAAAAACTTCGCTCTGCATGGTTACAACTTTGAATATTTGATACGCCCAAGTTGTCAGACTAATATAACACCAATTTTTTTTGAAGTGGTCAAAACTTTTATTTATACTTTTGTCTGACGTAATTGCGAGCGCAGTCACGCATACAGTGACGCGCAGCTGCGCGAGCGGGATCTTTATTAGCATACCTATAAAAATGGACACGGTATGGCGTATAATGAAAATGAAATACTATAAATTATATCTAAGACACCCTTAAACATCTCGTAAAACGCGATGGCGCAGTGTGCCATGGCGATTTAATTGTTAGACGGTCATTAATCAGGAGGGTGTTCCGCGACTTAAGTTCAGGTCCTTTTTTTACCGCCGAGTAAACAGATATTCAATAATAATTATCGCAGAATTTCGCCGGCTCAATTAAATATGATTTCATTAAAATAAAAAAGTTTCGCACCTGCCGGTCTTGGTGATGATCATTTCTGTGCCAAGATCGTTGAACTTGTCCCAGAGTTCTTTGGTTTCGAGGTGACACTCGACGTCTCGCAGCTCGTCGGAGTTGCAGGTCGTTCGTCGACGGTGCTTCCGGTCCTCGCCGTTCGATTCGTATTTCCGGTTTGAGCTCGGGTCGTCCACCATGCCGACCGGACCGTCCTCGACACTGCTGCACTCTTCCACGTCCACGTCCACTTCTTCGTCTTCTTCGTTGGCGGATTTTTCGGTGCCCTCACTTTCGCCTTCGCCGATGCCTTCCTCACCGTCATCCTCGTCGAGTAGGGCTTCATCTGTCACAACGGTCGCCGTCGCTACTATGTTTACGGGTGAGGAACTGACATCTGAAAATATTGAAAAAAAACACACAACATTAAATTTTGCAAACTTTAGCAACTATTTTCCAAATGTAAAACTTATTTTGTAAACCCCACAAATTATTTCGCACGTTAAGGTTTCAAGTGTACAAAATAATGTCTACCCTTTACAAAATAATTTTCAATTTTTTATTTTGCAAACTTTAACAATTATTTAGCCAAACTTAAAACTAATTTTGCAAATGTTATTTTATTATTATTTTGTGAATTTTGCTAATAATTTAGGAAAATAATCTGTACAAATAAATCGGTGAAATAGCAAAATATCGGTAAAATGATTTCCTTAAAATTAATGGAAATAAAATAAGTCAAACCTTAATAATATTCACTGCAAGTAAAAATAATTTGATTCAACATGTAAATTAAACTAATTTGAGCACCCCAAGTATGTATTCACCCTAGCAATAAGAAATTGAGCAAAAACGTATAAATTAAAAGAAATAGAAAAGTCATGTTTGACACGTGAAGAACACCAAAGAGCAGAACGCTAAAACTTAACACGAACTTTTTGATGCGACAAATGTAAAACGAGGCAGAAAGTGTTATGGCATCACAAAATCGTAATTTAATGAACACGTTTTATGGGAAAGAAGCACGCGACGCCGCTTACGATCGAATCGTGAGAATCGCACGTTTCATATCATAAAAGTCATTTCTTATAACACATATCAAGCAATAAAACGAATGATACCCACAATATCGTCATTAATCATCGATAATCTTTGTAAGTCATTATCGTTTAATTAAGTATGACACCAGACGTTTGTTTCAATAAACATTTGAGAATGCAAACATAATTTATGATTAATTTGCTGAGCTCATATATTATTATGAAAAAAGTATTAATCTTGAAAAAAACCCTTGTGTAAGAAGTGCCTTGTTTTAAAATTAACTTTTTAACTTTTTTCTTATTGTAATTAAAGTTTGATGAAACTTATTATATCTTGAAACTTATTATATTTCAAAACTAAAAAGCCCATTTTCTTTGCTTTCGTTTTCAGGTTTTTTTAATAATGCAATTTCTGAAAATGAAATGATAGCTCATTTGAAAGTAATGCAAAAACTTGTAATAGCAATGTAGTTGCACCCTTAAATGTAACGAAGAGATTGCAAGAAATTAGAAGCAAGAGTCGAACGAGTCTGGGCTGCTTCACAAGGTACATTAACTCGCAACATTACACGCTACCGGTGGAATCTTTAGATAATTCTGTCGCATTAAACTTTACTCGCGCCTCTTCCTTAACTTATAGAGACTGGTTTCACGCCATTAATTAATACCAACCACCATAGTCTGCACCCTTCAAATCCTATTTTTCTTCCCAACAGTTTGTCTAAATTTATTTAATTGAATCACTAATAATTTACAATTAAAAATAAGTTTGTTTTTTTTTTACAATAAAAATGTAAAATTTTGTGTAAGACTTGCAGAAATTTCACTGATTAAAATAATAATGGAATATAAAAATACAAAACTTTATGCAATTAATGAAATACAAAATTTATCAGCAAAAAGATATTGACCGGTCATTAAAATGTTAGTTTACGATTTCATTTAGATTCCACTGAAACTCCTTGTTGACACTTGAAAACGAGTTGAATTGCATGTGTAATTTGGCCATAAATGTCAACCGATCGGAACTGATAAGAAATAAAAGTAGATAATTTTCTGCAAAATACTTTAACCTGTGAGTTACGTAGTTTGCAAATTCTCAATTTTGTTCTGCTAATTTTGAAACAAACATTAAATTCAAAGTAAAATATATTTTCTTTTGCAAGAGTCAACATTTGTGGTTAGGTAAAAATGAAAATTGTTTTGTAAAATGCAGCAATTCGACTGCAATCAACAGAGTCAATCAAACGAGCCCAGTCAGAATGAATCAAATTAATTAGTGTGCACTTGTTGTTCGTTTAACGTTAATTGCGATGTAATCTTGAACGGAATATCCTTAAATACACGGCGTATCATGCGGAAATGCGAGAAAGTGTGGAAGCCCGCAGCCAGTCTGAGTGGCTGAAGTTTATACAAGCTCGTAAATAAAAGTCAACTCCGCTGAAATAGCAGATATAAAAGACAGATAATGCATTTTGTACACATGCGCGTGTGGAGAAAAATTTCGCATGAAAAATTAATATAGGAAAAAAAGGAAATGGGAAAGGCAATTACCGCGTTGCACTTTTTTTCATCGTAAACAACTTCAGACGGGCAATCAAAATCAAATTTGAAATAAATATAATTAAATTAAAGCTAATTTTGATTAGACGATGAAGTTGTCTTGCTTGTTGACAAGAGCAATTCGTCTTAAAGATATAAGCTCATCGTGTATAGATAAAAACGCCATTTAATTTGCACCTTATACGGCACGCATTTACTTTTTTTAGCGTTTCCACATTAATTAGCATCAAACGGCAAGCTCGTTTGTATTGCTTGATAAAATTATGTGTTAAATTAGTTCTCATTAGTGCGAATTTGTAGAAATGTTTTGTAATACCGATAACGTGTGCAAGACACGCTTTAGTTGCACATTTTATGAATCTAATAAATTTTTCTTTTAAACTTTGTTTTGTACTCTTTTATTAATTGAACATGTTTGTTAAATTGTGATTTGGTTGAACGATGAAGTGTCCACTGAAAAAAGTACAAACACAGCACGTGATGACACGTGCAATTTTTATAATTCCGAATAAGATTAGTTCGAGCGTATAATATCTTGCACGGTTTTGTACGCTCACCTTACGAACTTATTTGAGTGGAAATGACTTTGCATGACTCTGCACAACCATTGAATAATCTTGTATAAATATGTTTACATGTTTATTTCTCCCGCATTAGACTTACATGAGTGTAAATCATTGAGACTGATTTTGAACAAAACAAAAAGATAAAAGTTTTATTCTTTGTTTTATTATTAAATTAAGGGTGCATCGTATGATTAAATAAAGAAATACATTACATATTTTACATTCATAGATCCTTAATTAATTTCAAAATTTACAAAGTTCTTTTACGAGAAAATATTTTTATTATTTATACTTGATTATTCTGAAATATTTTGTCAGAAAAATTAGCGAACAATTTGTTGTAACCTTTCCGAGGACATAAAACTGTGATATAAAAAATGATGGCTAGAAATGTTATAAAGGTTGCGTGAGTGCACTGCAGCAGTATCAAACAGATGGATTTGCTGATACTCAGCAGATTGCACGTAAACGAGCGCACACATGAACATGCGGACTTTAGCGCACACATTTGTGTGTATTTACATGCTAATAATAGTGTGCCGAAACTGTGGACACATAGAAAAGCGCATAATAAAATGCGTTGGCACGTTTTTGCAAGTAAATTGTGATCGACAGGTAATTACAAGCAAAACGCGATAAAACGTCGTGGCTAGAAAAAAAATTTTCTTGACAAAAAAAATTATGTGACAATTGTTGAATAAGGCAAATTGTCAGCGAACTCGTACAACTGTGACATCTTTGTGTTATTTACGTAATTCACAAATCACTTTTATTTGCATGTAATACAAACGTTTGGTTACAATTAGTATAATGAAGTAGCCAAGGCAACGAAAATAAAACACACCAATTCTCTTTGAAAAAGAAAAAACATTGTTTTTTAGGTTATTTATTTTCCAAGATGTATAAACGAAAAAGTAACAAATTATTTTTTTAGAAGTTTTGCACAAATACTTCAGAAAAATATATGTAGAAAATTGTAATTTGTAAATTAAAAATAACCGTATTTTTCAGGACAATTTGAAAGAATAAAAGATTAAGTTTAAATAAAATAAAGTATTAATACAAGTTGTTCATTATATTCAACAAAGAATCTGGTGAAAAGATTAGTAAACGATTAAGTTGTTGTTAACATTGGCTGCCGTCCAATTGGACATCAGCCGTTACTTAAATTAGAAACGATTATTAGCGAGGATTATGATTGTTTTGTTGTTTTCTAAAACGGTCTCCAATATTGTAAACTTGTAAAAAAAATTGTTGTCATGTGCTTTAAATAAAAATATACTTTATAAATGCAAGGTGTCGTAAATTTTATTCTGAATGTAGCGTAACGATTCGCGAATTTGAACAAAAAATTAACGATGAGCATATTTTCGCGACACAAACGACAAGACAGTGGAATATTTGGTTCACGTAGGAGGGCACGTATGGTGACAGGATTCTGGGTGGTCGCTCGTCGGTTTCGGCTAAAGGAAGTTGAAATGTGTGCGCTCATATTTTTTGGCACTCCAGAAAGGAGAGCACAAAATCAGGAGCGTAAGAATTCGATAATTAAAACATATGCATGAAGGGAATGCTCATGAAAATAGTCAATTTGGTCAAAATCTGTGCTGCTGACCGTAACTAACGAGTAACAGAAGGATCCAAATTTGGTTCCAGTTTTATATTTATATATAATGTACCATTTCTTATAATCTTTAAAATGTTACATTTTATTTTGACGGTTTGAGGGAAAACATTTTTTTAAAATTGAGAATTTGTTTTTCTATATTGCATGAAATGATATTTTTAAAAATTCAGGGAAAATAATATTTTGTACAAGTTTTCAATTAAATATTGGGAACAAATGAGAGAGATAAAGAGTGAGAGGCTGCAAGCTAGTATAAAGCTATTACGATGTTACGACAGATAATTACTAGTGCACTGGCCGTGTAAACTTTATAGCGGTTATTAGTTCCTACGAAGGCACAACTAATTTAGTCGCAATTGTCCTGCGAAATCCCTAGTTGGTCAGGCATAATTTACTGCCGCCAGTAAATAAAATCCGCAAAGGAAATTACTCGCGGTTGACCAGCTTCTGGGCACTATTCATTAAATTATGATTCGTTACAAATATTACAAATGCCGAAGCAGAATTAAGATAATTCCTCGTTTTGGTAATATGATATTTCTTACTTACTTTTCGAAGAAAATACTTCTCTAAAAACACTTTATTTTACAATTACAGTAATAGTACAGTGAAGCCATTATAAACTTACAGTTTAATGAAATGATCATTGGTTAATTTGACATTTTAAATAAATTTTTTCGGTAATTGCAATATTTTTTTATGTAGGAAATTTTTTTATTTTTAAAAGTTAAAATTTGTTTTTATAACATTTGTCATATTTATTAAAAATATATAACAAATAAAAATATATTTGAGTGCATATTTTGGACTAAAATTTCATAGAATTATTTAATTTATTATTTAGTAAAACCTAATTTTTATTATTAAATACTTCTTATGATAACCAGCAAAAAAATTAAAAAATCAGTTTTATGCAATAATGTTCAATGTTTTCTAAAAATAACTGCTTTGCTTTATAAATTATCTTAATTTTCTAAACGAGTTTTCAATTAATCATAGGATTTTGTTGTTTTTTTTTTACATGGATTTGTAATTATTTTAGTAAATTATGCAAATCTAAGAAATTAACTTGTCATATGATTAAAACTACACAAAACTATTAATACATTTTTATTTATAAGTGAACTGATATTTATATTTTATAAACGAAATATAGTTTGCAAATTTCACAGAGTTTCATTCTATTTTATTTATACATTTTAGCATTAATATAAAATAAAAAAAGTTAATAAATTCTAACTATATATTTAGAATTCATAATACATAATACGTTATAATTTTTCATAACTTAATATACATTTTTTACTTAAAAATTTCGTCAATATATAGACGTT
>JABFPM010006053.1:0-10576 GCA_022817325.1 Idris sp. 1 HC-2018
ATAAACGTTGGCCATCGTTTGGAAGCTCTCACGGACGAGCGAATTGTGTCGTGAGTTCGTTGCGATGATCGATATTTGTTTTGTAACTCGTTACAATCGATTCGTACTTATAACGGTTAATATTTGAAGGTGATGTTGCGACATGCAGAGGCGCCTTGCACGCACACGCGCACGCACACACACACACACACACACACACGAGTCGATTCAATTTGCCATTCAATAATAACTGACAAATTGTTCGGCCGATGCATAATATTTCGGATATATGCGTTTAATGGATCACGTATTTGGTCCGAATAAACAATGCCCAGTCTATCTTTCATTTATCTCTCTCCATTTGCAGTGTATATACACGGTGATTTATTTGAAACAAAAATTGTGAACCGATCAGGGTACAGGAGAAACAATCATTTTTAGATCAAGTTTTAAATAAATATACATTTTTATAATACTCAAATAAAGTTAAACAAATTAATTTTTGTCACGTATTTTTGTGTATGCAAGGGGGAAAAGGAGAGAAATACTATTCTGGTTTAGTCTAGTATAGTTTAGTATGGTAAAGTTTTTTCGAACAGTTGTTTTGTTTTTAAGGAAATTCGAGTCGTGGCTCGAATTTGAGTAGAACCGCTCCCGCATTTGCGTTTAGCCAAGGGAACTGTGAAAACCTTGACAAAGTGGCCGACCCGGGAATTGAACTCGAGTCTCCCGAGTGTAAGCCAAGAGACTTACCTTTTTTTTAACAATGTTTATTCACTAGTTATAGTTTTTGGTTTACATATAAAAGTAGAGAAACATTTATAACTACTTAATCGCTAATACATTTTACAACATTTTTAGCTCGTTATGGCCTCGGATGTGCTCTCAACGGCTTGACACAATTTTTATTTTACATCTTAAAAATTAAGAACAGGGTTTTCTTTTTATTATTCTTATTAAGGGCGTTGGTACGCCAAACTCATACTTGTAATTGGGTAATGACTAGAAACCCGATACAGGACTGAAAACTAGTCTACATCAAGGGACCTATCCCTTTAGTAGACTTTAAACAAATTAATTTGCAAAATGTTTTGATTTTCTATACAATATACTGTTCGAAATAAAATTTTGTTTCTAAAAAATATAATTCAAGATTACGAAATTACTACCTTAATTTGACTGGTTTTAACCGTTCGTTTATTGGATAAGCAATTAAATAAAATGTTTCATGGTCAATTGCAAAAACTTATACAAGCAGGGATATTTAAATATATAACAAATTGGAATTGGCAAGTAACAAACAGCATTGTAATGTTGTTCACTCAGTAATGCGCAAAGTGAAAACTCTAACATCAATCATTTAGATAGCGATATCAGCTATGCAGATTGTTCAAGTAGCTCGGTGAACTTTTCTTAGTCGCCATTACGAGGAATTACATTGCTCTTACATCACACACTCTCGATACATTATAACGTTTTGCTTGCACTTCTTCAACTCAATGACTCTGCGTATACAAATAATTACGTTGTCGTAATATTTTAAATTAAGTTCTTTTGCATAAAGTTCTTTTACAAATTATTGTACAAAGAGACAACTTTTAATGTACTAAAATTAAATTTATCAAAAACTGCGCAAGATCATTACTTTTATCTAACTAAAAAAAATTTACAGCAAAAATTGAATACAAAAAAACATTTTGTGAAATACTAAAGCTCTTTGAAAATTATTTTAAACGATACAACGATTTGAATATTTTGTTCTTCTTAAATTCGAAATAAATATATAAAAGATAATCGATTTGCCGAAAATCTTTGGCAGCTGTCTTTTCGAAAAGACGCCTTCTGGCGTGTGCATAAAAAATGACGTAACGCCTTGATCAACGTAATCAAGAGTTTGAACAAAAAGAATTATCCAGCTATGAAGCTCGGCGCGGCATCTGTCGTGTTTGGCCAGCGAAAATACGGGTTTTGGGAAATGCGTGGTTGTCGCGCCACGGAAAGTAAAAATACGCGGCTTGTTATTCGGGCGCGAAGCGAGCAGAGGCCGAGTGAGCGAGCGCGCCTACATACACACCAATATACCGTTGTTCGATCGGCAGAAACGCAGTGACGAGGGGTCTGCGGGGCGAGGGCGACACCTGCAACGGACGGATCTACGCTCGAGCACGGTTCGGGGTTCCAAAGAAGAGACACGAGTTGCGCACTGTTCCCAACCTGACCGACGCGTCATCCGATCCTTCGACTAACCGGCTCTCTTATCGAATTCGCGGCCTCTCAGTACACACACACACACACACACACACACACATATATATACACGCAAACACACACACACACAGAGGCAGAGTCTGCTTTCGTGTCGCGGAATTCACGCACGTTCAATTATTTAATACGAAAGTCCGAGGCTGCGTTGCATTTTTGTTAACACTCGCAGCACGATAATGTCACACTTTGAGCTGCGTCCGTTTCATTGTCCCAATTTCGCTTAAATTCAATGCTCAATTTTGCATCGCCAAAATTGAGAGAAATTGTCGGCATCGGTTGCCAACGTGAATTGTAAATTTATACGAATTTACGCGTTTTGTTTGTAAGCATATTTTGCAGAGAAAAATATATTTAGGAAATTTTCAAAACATTAAGATTGCAAGTTTGCAATAATTATTTTTTTGGAATCGGAATACAGAAAATGTAATTTCTATATGATGATTTTTTGACATTTTGTGTATAAATAACAAGCTTTTTTTAGGTGTTTGTATAATTTGTGCATATTTAATTATGATTTTACGAATAATTTATACAAAGTATAGGTAACGAGTATTTATAAAAAGGGGATTTTTTTATTCGTTATTCTTGTTAATATTGGCATTTTTTCTCTTATTTTGTTGTTGTTAATATTTATGTTAAATAATGAACGTGTTACGCGATTACTTGTAAATTTCTAAATCTTTAACAAATATACTGTAAATTTATGATAATAAATTAGAGTGGAGGACGAAAGTTTTATCTTTTTTTGTACAATAAAACTTGTATGAATTGAAGTTTTAGTGTTAATATTATATTATTGTATCTGGCTCATTTAACAAAATATAATGTAAATAACAATATAATTGTTGAAAAAAATACTGAACAATAACAAATCTTTTGTCGACTTAATTTAATTATCGTTTGTAATTAATGGGATAAAAATTTGTTAACAATAATTAAAATACAAAATGT
This sequence comes from Idris sp. 1 HC-2018, assembly GCA_022817325.1. Lineage (NCBI taxonomy): Eukaryota > Metazoa > Arthropoda > Insecta > Hymenoptera > Scelionidae > Idris > Idris sp. 1 HC-2018. The sequence continues at coordinate 3,196 of JABFPM010006053.1, forward strand.
TTTTTAAAATTTTGAAGAATTTACATTAAATAAACTGATTGTATTTTTTTTACATATTTGAAAACAATAAATAAAAATTTCTTTATTCCAAAGGCAAAAATTGAATAATTTTCAGTTTGCTTCGACAACAGTTTTAATTTTGTATAATATAATGCAATAATACTTATTTTATAAAAAAAAAACTGAATTTATATAAATTTTAAGCATACCTCTAGATAAATATAATAAAATAACATCAGCTGAAAATCCAAAACAAGAGGAAAGGCTTTTTCACAGACCCAAACTCGAGATCTGACAACATTGTATATGATTTGTTAGCGCGGATGTGTGGCTGTCAAAATAAGGTTATCGATTAGTTTTTGTATCATTTTTCTCTGTTTCATTAGTTCGATTTGCTTTCATTCTTATTGAATCAGCTGTAATTAACATTGAATGTCAGTGACATTCAAACGATTCTATGAAATCAATGTACTTGTGAAATGGAAGAACGAGAATTGGGTTATTAGTGTATCGCTGCTTATTAGGGTGCGTAAATAATGGCTCCACTTAATAATAAAACCATTTCACTCGTTTGTCAATGAATCTCACGTGATTAACAAAAAAAAAGAATCGTTGCAACAAATGTACATCTGCTTATTTAAATAATTTGCACATTTTCTTTCATATCATTTTATTTCTGGACCAAAAATAGATTATTTATAAAAAATTATCATTAAACTTAAATTATTTCTATTCGATTAAAAAAAAATTCTTTTAACTAAATATAATTTTATACTAAATTTACAACCTTTTTTATTCATTCAGTGTTAGAAAATAATTTTTACGTCGATATATTTAACTCCGAAAGTTGTGCGCTAAATAACATTACGTTACAGGCAATATATTATCGCGAACGATATTAGTACAAAATAAATCGATGTTGAAACCAAGGTCAGCTTAGTCAAACTCCTTTTTTCCTTTCTCTAATTCAATGTCACTATGATAAAGACCAATGGCTCGTCAAATTTACTTATTAACAAAAAAAAAACCCAAAAAAAAGGTACCATCCGAAGAAGACAAAAAACTGTAATAAAAAAAAGAATTCGGAGACAAAGACACAAGACTTGAGGCGGAAGAAAACGCTCGCCATCCTGGCGGCAATCTTTAATAAAACGCATTCCGGCATCGATACACCGGGACCACTTTTATTTCTGTTCCATTCGCGGTGTCTCGCGATTTGACTCTCAGTTCAAAAAGAAAAAAAGAAAAAGAAAGAAAGACAGATAACGTTGAAAACGCCGGCTTCGTGTGCAAGAAGGACAAAGTTGGAGAAAGAGAGAGACAGAATGTCTTGGGCGCGTCCCCCCTCCTCGAGGGGGCAGCCATCCTCTTTAGCGCAGACCCTTAACCCGGCGGGTGACGCGCTCGGATGGACGGAACCGTCAGACAAAAGGGATTGGCCGATGGCGGCACGGCCGAGGGGGACCGCAGGGGGACCAGCCAGGCAGCCAGCAGGAAGCTCGCGATGCGTGACTCACCGAGCCGACCGAATGCCAAGCCGCGGTTCGCGTTCGCGCGTTGCATCCGCCGCCGCACCCCGCACCGCCCCGGGCCGCCCCGCGCCCCGCCGTCCCTGATTGCTGCCTAGCCCCTAGTATACCCGCGTCGCGGAGCCTTTGTCCTCTGCCATCACCTCGCGTTATTTCACACTCAAGCACCGACCCTCGTTTGTGTGAGCACACGTGTGTGCATACACACGAGAGCAAAAACGCTAACACGCGAGTCTCACACACGTACGTACATGTGTGTTGAGAAAAATAGTCCAGTTAAATATAACCCTAGACAATTTAGTCAAGTTTAAGAAAGAGCGCTGATTGCGACAGACACGCACACGCTGCAGATCGCAAACAAGCCAATTGTGTAAATATGATAATGTCGCGAGCAAGATCTTTTTTTTGTGAGCGTTATGTAAGAGACTTGAATATTGCCGAGTCGCGATAATGATTGACGCGCGAAGGCTAATTAAGACGGGCTTTCAAAAAGCCCGCGCTGCTTGTTATGTAACTTCGTTTAAATCGGCCGGACAGCGAAGGCCTGAGCGTCTCAGGCAAATTAATGGCCGAGAGCGAACGCTAACTCTAAACTCTGGGTATAGTCGCTTTCATCGATCGCCAGTCTCACGTAACCGAACGCTCAAAATCAAGCTGAACTTTATTTTTAATTCCACGTGAGGATACCTTTTATTGGCCGCATTTTTGTACGGATGCCCTCGTCGATATCAATTCTTCGTTTTTCTTCTGTAGTTTAAATAGATCACAGATTATTTTCACTGCGCAATTATTTCCTTGAGACAATATTATTGATATATATATATATATATATCAAAATACATAAACAAATCAAGATCAAACGATTGAATACAAAAAATCTCATTAAAATTTTTTCATAAATTATTCATACAAAATAACATTAATTTTAACGTCCTTCTAATTACTTTGTTTGACTTACAAATAATTGGATTTACAAGCATTCATAGATTTTGATACATATTTTATTGTATCGTTGCCTGATAGTGAAATTAAAACATTTTAGGAAATGTCTAAAAAAAAGTAGACACTGCATGAAGTGCATTTTGTCACATGTAGACACATATTGTAATATCACATTTTTGCATGATGTATCTGAAAAAATTAAACACTTCAAGAAAAAGTTTCAACTTTGGAGTAAAATCTATTTATTCATTGCTGTATGACAAACTATTAATCAAATAAAGATGTTTTTCGTTGCTATTCATGTAGTCAGCAGTACAGAATGAATAGATACCGTAGTGCAATGTCGAAAGAAAATAAAAATAATAGCAGAAAAGATGACTCTAAATTTACATAACAAATTTCCACCCTTTTTTGTCAATAATTGTCAATGATTTATTTATATATTTTAATTTGTTATTCTTTTTTCAGGTAATTGTGCTGTAATATAAATAAATAAATTGTATTTCAACTTTTTTATTTATAAATAAATTAATAGATTTTAGTTTAAACTTTCTATGTTTTGACAGTTTATTAAACCATGTATCTTAAGAATAAATACCACTTCATGAAGTGTCTAATTTTTTAGACACATTGTGCAATTTCACTATATGTCTAAAATACATCATAATACATTTTAAACAAGACTAACGCTTGTGACTGTTATATTTATATATAATCCCTAGTAAAAATTTATAAGGGCTCGCCCTGAATTCCAGAGTAATTAATGATAGCCTATGTAGGCTCTGCAAAGATTCAAAAAAGGTAACTTAACTAAGGCACACCTTGATAGGGCCTTTAAAAGTCCTTTGAAGCTAACTTATATGGGTTGTAAATAGGGATGTAACGCTTCATCCCGATATTGCCTTTAAAGGGGCCAATAAAGGCATTACAAGGGGCCTGCAAAATTGTTGCTAAATGAAATTTAATTAAATTATTTAAATAAATGAAAATTTGTTTTTATATTTATTATTTTTTATTTATTATCATTTAAAATGTCATTTCATTACAGTTAATAAAACAATAAAGGGTGTACATAACTTGTAAAACAATCTCAATTGAGTAGTTATTCATTTTAACGCTAAAAAGCTTCGTGGTCCTGTGGGTTAAATATAATCTTAGATATAGATGAAACCTCAGTATCATGAGTTCGATTCCCCGGCCATCGGAATTTTTATACTTCGAAAAATGCTAAAGTGTTTTTAAAGAGAAAACACTTTAAAATTAATGTAATAAATAATAATACAATATAAAATATTATTTTTTGTTTGTTAATAAAAAAAAGTTTTCTGGCACGCATTCTTAGGGTCTTTGCAGGGCCTAGTAATGGTAGGTTATATAGGAATTATAAAGGTAAGACGTTACATGCCTTTCATAGGCCCGGTTATAGTATTTATGAGGCCTATAAAGGCTGTAATTTATCAAGGCAAGCCTACATGGAGCCCTGATTTAATTTTTACTAGGGAAGTTTAAAAAATGCATATAAAGAATAATTGTTTTTATTATAATTGGATATTATTAAAATAAATTGTAAAGATACTTTTGATGTTATTAATAGCTGAAAATACAATCAAACAGAATTGTTCCGTTAATCAATTATTATATTATTAAATGTTTCCTCAAACATCTTCAGAAACGGAAGAATATTTGTTATGTTGAACGGAACAGTAATGCACACATCATTAAACTACAATTAATTTGTTTTCATTTAATTACGGTATTTATGCAAATTTGTTACCATACATTATTTTAGAGGTAGTTGCGCAGAAAAGTTGGCTGTAAAATGTAATACGTATATTGATTCAAATTCAGATTATAGATAATAAATTTATATGATTATAATTGCATTATTCCAAAAGAGAATTTACCTTGCAAATGATTACATAGACGAATGAATTATATATGTTTAAATTTTGATTAAAATAAAAGCTTTTTGAAATAATTATTTTTTTACATTTTGTTTTGTTACTTTACTTTGCACATAAATATTTCGCGTTATTTCATTATTATTATTATTGTTTGAATACTTTTTCATTGTGCAAATTTATTAAATATTGTTATAAAATATTTTACATATGTTGTGAAATCATAATTTTGTTTTATTTTGCTTAAAATTGCAATTGCAAAAGACGAGTTAATAAAACTGCATATAGAAATAAAAAAAACAGTTGAAAATTTATTTCTTTAATTATCCTTCTTTTGAAGATGTTATTAAATTTATTGAGCATTTTATTCCTTGACTAAATTAAAAGTAAATTAATATATAGAAAATTAGTTTTGAATTTTGTGTAAATTCACTATTATATTTGAATTAATTTCTTTTTAACAATAAATTAATTTGTATCAATTAAAATTTATATTTCAAATATTAAGTATACTTTCAATTCAATATTTAATAATTAATAAATAAATTATATACATATAAAAGTTTTTAATCATTAATATTAAATGCTTTCATTATTATGCAACAAATAAGGAAATATTAAATATTATTCAATTAATTGTAAACATGTATGCTTTTAATTATGTTGATACAATTTCAATAACTATTTTAGTGTGGATTTACAAATTTTGATTGCATAAACTACTTTGTAATTTATGGATTTCTCAAAATGCACATGAGGAAGCATTACATAAAAGATTTGTAATAAAACTTAATTTAATGAAACTATATGAATAATATTAATCGCATTACTTTCATAAATCATGCAACGAGTAAAAAACAACGGTAACTTTACCCAAATTAGTATCTGATCATATGAACATTTAAAATGAATATTCCGCTCACGAGAGTATGGTGTGGGCTTAAGAGGTTTCCGCCGCCGAGCAGTTGTGTTTGCGGCGCGTGCTTGAATTTTTAATAACACGAGATATTCTTCAAACGCCTCATGTACAACAAGCTATAATCATATTCTCCATTTAAAATATAAACTATATTTCGATTTCGTTGAAACGAAGTGTACGGTTCGTGTTGAAAAAAAATTAATAAAATGCGCCACACCGAGTTACCAGGCATTTGAATTAAATACAATTTCCTGCTGCAAATTTAATTTGTATATTTATTATTGTAATTATTATTATTATTACTAGGATTTGCATTATTTTGGCATTAAGTATTTTTATTCTTCAATATTAAACACGAAATACTTGATTGAATGTGTATTTAAAATGAATATTATTTCGTTATTACTATTTGTTCGTTAATTAATGTGACTGTTCAATAGATATTTTGAGTTATTGAAATGCTCGTTAAAAATTGACTTGATAAATATTTTTTGGTCTGAAATTGCGTGTCAGTGGAGGTATAAATTTTAACACCCCTTCTCGATAACATAATTAATGAACAGATGAAAGTATAGATTGGCTAAAGATCATAAATCACACTTCCTCTTTCAGAGTTTTTGGCCGCGTGACTTGTAAATATACGCTTTTCGAGACTTCAACTAGAAACTGACATGTTAGGCGCACTAATGCGTCGAAGTCTTGTTATTGCTTTTTGCAGGGGGTCCTTTTTCGACAATGTTAAATTGATAGGTTGGCTTTTTATTTCAATGAAAGCAACATCAATTTGATGCTGATGAATCGACGAGAGAAAGAAAAAGTTAAATTAGGGTTTCCAGATAGTGGCTGAATTAATGAAATTAATTCTATTCTTAAGAGAAAAAATGCATATTTGGTCAGACAAAACCGAGGGATATATATCATAGTTCAATCATTTTAATGCTCAACATTTTTTCTTCCTTTTTTTTTCAACGCCAAAAAAATTGAAACATATAAACTTTTTGCTTTAAAAATCAAATATCTTTTCTTAAATTGCAATTTCTTGCAAATTGTTTAAAATCATCTTTTTTACTTTTTCTTTGTCATTGATTCAACTGTTTGTTATTCTGCAATTGATTTAATTGGTCATCTCCCAAATACTTTTTTCTTGCAAACTTCCTGAACTCTTCGTTATCGTTGACAATGTCACTCAAAGTCTAAAAAGTCGTAGTTCAGTTATACTGAATAATAATAAAAAAAAATTTTGTCTTGAAATTTTATTTATTGAAAAAGTTTTATAAAAATATAATTGAAGAATCGTTCGAATCTTTTTATCTGCTTCTCTCTATACCGTACTTACTATAAGAGTCGGATCTTCTCGACTTGAATCACTACATTCAGGAGAGCAGACGAAACTATCCGGAGTATCGATACTTCGATTGCTTTTACTTTTTAAGTTTTCACGATTCTTCTTACTACAATGAGAGCAGTGACAACATTTTGACATTATAGAATTTAAAATTAGTGATCATCTGTAATTATTTTATTCTCTTTGTATTTTGAAGTTTTAATCATTAAAAATGCTATTGAAATAATTCACCTTTAAATTTAGACTATTGCAGGTATTTTAAATTTCTTAGTTCAGTGCAACCCATAATTTTAACTTGAAAAAGATTATGAAAAACAAGAATGAATTTCAGAAGATAAAATAAAATCAGTAAGGTGACTTGAATTTTTATTTTTGACAGCATTGACTTTGAAAAACAAATGAATTGTTCCCTTTTTTTGGAATACAAGTAAGATTTACCACCATAACATTTTCTTAACCAATTTTGTTAAACTGTGTAAAATTTAATTGTAATATATTCACAATTTTGTCATGTTTTTACGTAAATAAAAGCTGAATCATTATTCGTTAATAATTTAAACCAAAATTGATGGAGTTGATTTTTTTGTACAAAAACTTTATAGCTCAAAAATGCAACGCTTTGTTAAGTAATTATACAAGCTGGTAAATATATTTCACAAGTTTTTAAATTACACATAATTTAATTTCAAATTTGTCTTCAATTTGATTTACGATGCTCTGACAGTGTACTGCATGAAATATATAT
>JABFPM010006054.1:0-10569 GCA_022817325.1 Idris sp. 1 HC-2018
AGCCTACATCCAGCCTCTCTGGACGGAATGTGATTTAGAAGCGCATGGTTGAGTCTCGACCCTGCCTATTGGCCATCCCACTCTCCCAATGTTCCGGCTGAATGCGAGATTGAAACCAGGGTTGCCGTGTTCCATCATAATGTGTGTTACTATTACAAAGAAACATAATATAAACTTACTGGTACCTAGTTAACCTAGATTATAAGACATTCCTGGTCTTTACAATCAATTTTGAACGTGTTAAAAAAACTTGTACACAATTTTATGAAAATGTTACTTTAAAAAAAAATTATAATTTTTATCATATCTGTAATACTTTTATTCGTTATAAATTTTCAAAATTGTAATAAATTAATCTTAAAACAAAATTTATTTATAATATGCATACTAGGATGTCTGTTATTTTGGCAAAGTTCGAATTTCTTTGTTCTCACCTTAAAATATGTTTCAATATGTCGAAAAAATAATGCTTGAATTTTTTCAGATTTTTTTAATTTAATTATACCGTGCCGGTAGAGGGGTCCTTTTTAACATGGGGTTTAACTGGGAGTTTTTCGATGTTTTGTGATTTTGTATCATATTTTCAAATGTTTTCAACAGAAACCGCTGAAAATGTACTTACTTACGTTCCAAGAGTCGCCGAATACGAATCTAATGTCAAATTCCAATTTCTGTCATTGGCAAATGTCAAAATAACTGTCAAAAAATGAGTAAGATATCAATTTTTTTTTCTGTACAAAAAAATAAAAAAATTAATTTTATATTTTTCAGGTCACAAATTGCAAGCTTAAAGCGAAATTTTACTTTTTGTCAAAAAAATAATTGTTAGAAATTTGCCTGTAAATTGTTAAAATGATTAAAGGGCATAGCCGAAAAAGATAAAGAAAAATGCTCCTCAGCGGACTCGTCTCGTTTTAATTCCCCCAGAAAGAAGTTATTTACAAACTATATTTCCCAAATTTTCAGCCTTTAAAATTGCATATTAATAATAATAATACATTTTTTTTAATTTTCAGATGCGTTGGAAAAATCTGAAAAAAATCATGCAAATTATAAGTCTTAAGAAAAATTTCTGAGAATTTTTCTTGATTTTTTTCGCACCAAATTTGAATAGAAAAAAATATTGAAAATTTGAAATGTATTTTCATTAGGCTACTCCCTTTTTTTCCCCGAAAATTGTCTTATTTTTGAAAATTTGTGAATTTCGCGTGTATCACTTTTAAGATATATTTTTTATTGTATTCCCATTTAATAACACAATTAATTCAATATTCTTCAAGTTAATTTTCTCGTATTTTCAGAATGTCAGCTTAAAAATTAAAAAAATATATTTTTTCGTATAAAAAAATGCATTTTTTATATTATAAATTTTATATTATAAACAAATTGATATTGTTCAATTTGGGCCAGTTTTTTTTAATATTTTAATGGCATATAGTACAAGCAATAATGATGCAAATGTCAAATTTTTAAAGTGGTTGAATTTTTAGTTCAAAAGATATGAAACAAAACAGTAACGCTGCGCACGGCGGACTTCTGCGAACTGACAGCCAGTTATAATAAGTTGACAGTTGCATGTTACGCAACATTAGTTTTCATCAATATTATTTAGTATAATAAAACAATAGTTCTTATATTTTGTGTATATTATTGAATTAGTTTATAAGATGTCATTATCAAAGTTTAAGAATCGTTGCATGAATCCTTTCAAGCTCACGCCACATAGAATTACAAAAAGTTTACGAAAACCAAGTGCAAATTTGTTACAAAAAATCCCAGGATTGAAAGAAAATGATTTATTGTGCACAACTTGCAGACAAAATATATTGCATTCAAATTGGAAACATAAGTTCGTTTTAAATTATTATTTTATTTCTATATTTGAGATTTATTCTTATACTTATTGAAAAAAACATCGCTGAGTAGCATTTTTCATATACATTTTTCTCAATCTTTGCCAGCCGAAGTAAATAATGTACCAAGAACAATGATCCAAACTTTAATTCAAATGTAATTTACTGAAATAACTTATACGTATCATTTTTAAAAATGTATTGAAATTCAAAAAAATAATTTGTTGAATAGGATATATTCTGACCAGCAAAGATGTTGTCAGATTTTTCAGTTTCTATTGAAAAAGAATTGTCTCGAAAAAGAAAAAAAACTCGTTGAAATTATTTGAATTAGACTATATTTTTGTGTTATGTAAAACGAAAAAAAATACATGCAATACAATATTTATAATAAAATAATACTTTTCATTATTAACTTTAATGAAGACATTTTTATTAATTCTTATGAAATTTTATCAAACAATAATAGTAAATCTTAACACAATATGGCTTTATGTTATTTAGTTGCAACAAGCAGGTAAAAAATCAGTAGACTCGTTTCGATTTTTTTTTCTTTTGAACTAAAAATTCAACCATTCTAAAAATTTAACATTTGCATCATTATTTTATCAATTTATTTTTGGCAAAGTGTAAAGCGGCTGTGACCCTGATACAGACTTTTGATGTGTTATGGTTTGAATTCTCAATTCCATGGCATATGGTTTCTCCCGCCTTGATAAGTTCCTTTAAAAATGGCGAAAAAGCTCAGAAAAAACATCAATCAAATCGTGAGGACTGTGGTGTCAGAAATTTCAGCTGCGATACCTGCAAAGGCGTTCAAAATTGTAGGTTAAAAACTGGAGGAATAATATCCTAAAACATTCCTGGATACAGACGAAGATGGCAAAGTGTAAGGAAATGGTATCCATATAATCTGCAAAAAAGTATGTGACAGAAGCTCCTATTTGGATGGACCTCTGAAACATAATTTAAATAAAACCGTAGTTGCCGGAAAAAACAAAAAACGGGGAAGTGCTTAAGCTGGTTGTGTTAACTAGGAGGAAGCAGACGACAATGTAGTACCCATAAGTTTCACGGATCAGCAAAAATTGAATGCATACAAGGACAAATTAATTGACGAAGCTTTTTTTCCGTTACTTGAATCGTCGTACGGAACCATTTGAAATTACCTAAATAAGGAAAATTCGGGTATAGATACCATCATGGCTGAATGGCCTATACTATTCAAACACGAAGCGATCTTGTGGCATTTTCACAAACTGACTACGGTCGACTTGAACATGTTCCGTAATTCTCTTACGGAGAAGGCTCCACGAATTTTAGCAGCGTTGAATGCGAAAACTAAATTTATACCAAACAGAACCAAACATTTTGTAGAGAACATGAATGCTCTAGAATCAATCAGCTTGCATTTCAAAGAAGACTTGTCGTTCTTTTTTCGAAACAAGAATGAAAGTATAAGTATAATATAATATGTGTCTATATTTACTTCAATAAAACAAGCTTTTAATGAAATAAAAATCTGTGAACTTGAAAATGTATATACTAAAAAAAGTGCTTAAAGGATTGTTAATCATTACGAACATAGTTATGTTTTTTTAATGAATATTTTAGTTTTTATTCGTTTCATATTTAAAAATTATTATATATTATTTAATGGTCGTACATTTACTTTTATGTTTAATGTTTATAATTGGTCGCAGATTAAAGAGAGTAGCAGACTACATGACGCCACTCATTCATGAAGTTGAACTGCCACCTTAGAGACTGAGTACAATTTGTATTTTGAGAAACAGGAAGTAGCAACATATACAAATTTGTTGCAAGCAACGGAAGGCGCTTTTGCGTTGTATTACATTTTGAACTTGAACTACCTGCAAAAATTTTCCGCGACTTTCTAGTTTATTCAGCGTTATTTTTTAAAAATAAACCCAACCCAAGGATTTAAATCTGCGAAAATATACTCTACCAAAACCTAAGTTATAAATCTCATTGAAAAAATTAAAGATAAATAAGATTAGATGCAAACCATTTTCAATTATATAAATTTTCAATTTCAAGTTAAGTTTTAATTACATGTTGTGAAGCGCTTTTTTATATGCAAATAAATAAAATTATTTATTTTTAATATAAAAAAACATATTGTAGTTATTTCATCCATGCAGTCCAATATATAAATATCCAAAAATATTATAAAAATTAATTTATATATCTTTATACAAAGTGTTCATAAGACATAGAAATATTCCGAAAAGTATCCGTCGGATCAAAAAAAGTGAATAATGAAATTTGTTGATCTCGACGGGGGACATCTAATGATACCAAACTCGACCTCCCACTTCCACCCCCTGAGGGTGGCGGAGAGGGGAGTTATAAAACTTAAATAGAAACCCCCAATTTTTATTGCAGATTTGGGTTCCCTAGAAAATATTATCCCAATTTGACCTACGATTAAAGCAATTTTGGCCACAGATGGCGCTGTAATCGAAAAAAAATCAAAATAGGTGAGAAATAGTTGAACCCCCACCCTCACTGTCAAAGGGTGGGGAAGCGAAAGGCAGTGCAACGAAGTGAGAGCTCACTCTTCTTCGATAATAAGAACTGAAAACACCTTCCAAAAATTTTGAAAATGAATGCTGCAACAGTAGAAGAAAAAATACAAATGATTTTGATTTATGGTGAATGCAGAAGGAATATTGATAATGCTATCATTCTGTATTTAGACAGCGTTTTCCCAAAGTAAAATTTTATTTTCACAAAGCAGAAGTTTGCATTCAGACAATGCAAATTGTCTAATTAAATTTTTTTGGTATGATTGTAGTTTCTTTTATAAGTTATACTTTAACAGGTGACGGATCACTAATTAAAAGTAAAGTAGAAATTATTTTGTTTAATTTTTTGGAGAAAAAATATAGTGTTTTAATTTAAATGTAAAGATTTATGCATGTGATTAATATTAGTTAATACATTTTTTATACGTGTTTCTCATGAATTGGATAATTGTAAAACATTAAATGAAAATATTTTAATTTAAAGTTGATTGACTAAAAAATTACAAAGTAACATAATTAAAATTGAAAAAATAATAATTTTATAATTCATAAAAAAATCATGATACTAATTAACTTAACTGTCTATTTCAATATCGAAAAATCATACATTAAAAAAGTCAGTCAATAAAAGAAATAATAAATACACAAAAATAGTCATGCCATTACAAAAGTATAATGTTGAAAACCATTAAACAAATAAACGTTAAATGTTTAACCTGCATTAACCCCCGGATCATCCCTTCTTTATACCCTACGTTTTAGGTTGCAATCACGGTTTTAGTATCTCTGAAAAATCAGTACAGGGCTATTTGGACACAATACAGCGTGATTATTCTTTATAACTTATTTTTAATAAAGTTAATGCAATTTAAATGAGTCATTGAGCAATTCACACTTTACTGACTAGTCTTGAATTTGTTTCTACAAAAAGTTTCTAAAGCAATGGAAACACCTGTTTGGTTTAATCCATGGTTTCAACCGGACTGTTAACGTCATAAAATTGGCCTTCTCAGGTCTTAAAAGTCAGCATGAACTTATTGAAGGGAATAATTTTTTTCTCTTTTTTTTCCTTGTTGGTCCACGATGTCTCTCTTCATTAGTATTCTTTCTTACTTTTATGGTGAAGGAAAGTCTCAAACTCCTCTATATGATCACAGTCAACTCATAATTTCAACCTCTATTACTAATGGATCGTCTAATCCCGTCAAACAAAATGTTTGAACGATTTGCGTCTTGGAATGTAAGCTTCCCATACTTCTTCTCTAAAATTAGTCAACATGATAAAAGTTTCTATAAAATCATTTACCAACACCAAGCTTGGAACAGTAACTTTAAATCTATTACGACCAGAGTTTTCAAAATCAGAAGATTGCCCATCAAATACATTGCATTGTTTAAACTTTTTAAAGATTTAATAAAAGCTGTTTTTGTGACGTCTGTGGTCTTTGCAAAAAGGTTTGTAGAATCTCGCGAGTCGCTCACATTTCTTCTTGCTCCTTAGCTAAACAAGTTTGTCTCCACAATACGATCCTCCGTGTCTTTAGCAAAAACATCTTTAACAGTTGCGTCAGATGAGTTTTTTTCTCAGCCTTTTCAATAAAAATTATGTAGGGAGTCTGTTGGCTGTTATGATATCGAAGTTTCTCTGTTTGAAAAAATTTAAACTGTGATGTCATCTGCCATGTAATGCACTAATGTAATAAAACGCAAAAATAAATAAAAGCAAAATACAAATGAAAATGAATCACTTACAAACTAAAAGATATCATCTTTAAATAAATAATAAAAAACAAATAAAGAAAAAATAATTAAGTTAGGTTTCGGTGAGATTTTTTGGTCAAGATTATACCTTATCAATTCTACCTTAAAATCAACGAATCTAATCGAAAAAATGTTTATTATTTATCCAAAGCAAAATTCTCGATGATTGCAGATATAAAACAGCGTAGTTAATAATATTTTAAACTCAGAAACATGAAAACGAAGCACGCCATAGCTCGATTAAACCAGTCTGCTCAAAATTTTATTAGTTTATCAATCCAAAATATTATGTTTGCGAGGAAATTTCATCACAAGTTATAAAAAAAATTGCAAAACACCAAAACCATGAATTAAGAAACATTTTCAAACGTTTTTATCAGATGTTTCAAAGTGCACTGAAGGAAACGATTAGCACGTGTCGACGATGCATACTTCCTCGGGCTTCAGGCCTAAAAATATGACCTATCGGTAAATATTACTTTAGAGAAATCCCGGTCTACGTTAGCTTCTGCCCACTTGAGACGATCTGCGACATGTTTTTCTTTTAAAAACGGTTTCAAATTTGTACGTCGCCAAGCAATCTTTGACTCGTATAATCGGCGCTGAATTATATTCAGAGATACGTGAATGTTCTTATTTGCTAAAATTAACTTACCTCAGTGCAAAGGACATGTTGGATTTTTTTTAAATATCGCCTGTATCGATTCATCTTTATTTTTATACGTCGAGCGTCTCGTACCACGTTCTGGGAGGTCGTCGACATTTTTTTCGACTCGGCATAACGTTTTACCCACTTTCTGAAATAGTCCTCATATTTTTCATGTAACGAGCAGCAACAGCAAACGTTAAGGGCATTAAGAAGATCTGGAATCGCGGAGTTAGTGTATATTTTAATTAAAATTCATTAATGATGAATTTGATATAAATAAAACTAATCAGACGATTATTTAATAATAATCGTATAGTACAAAGAAAAGTGATTTTTGTTGTAAGGTTTAGGCTCACGACCGGAATGTTTTTTTTTGATAGATTAAAAGAAAAAGAACGATTGCAGGTCGTCTGATTAGTTTTATAACAAATTTATTTTATAATTACTCTTTAACACATTCATCACATGAAATGGTTGACATAACCTACAAGCATTATAGCCAACTCTTCAAAATATAATACCCACCTATATTGAGCATTGTGTGCCATTCAGGAACAAAGTTATGAACTGTTCGCTCTTGTGGGACTAACTGTAGAATCATTTTTCTGTTAAGGTGATTTGTGATTGCTAGAGTCACGGAGTTTTATTTATCAATATTATATTTTTTAAACATAAAATATTATAATTTGCACGATTTGCTTTTTTGCCATTTAAAAGAATCAATATTAATTTTGAAAAATGTTTTTTATAACTAATTGTTTGCTAACTTTTGAAACAAATTTTGAAGTTGAAAAAACATTCATTCCAAAAGTAAGCAAACGATTGATTATAAAAAGCCTATTTCAGAATTAATTTTGATTCTTTTTGATGGCAAAAAGCCATCGGTTGTGCCAGATTTTTAATATTTTTTGTGTAAAAAACATAATTCAGAAAAATAAAACTCCAAGACTTTCTAGCTTTAACATATTAACTTAAGATATTATATCAGTTGTATAAGTAGAAAAGAGAAAGAACTATTGAAACTTGCATGTGAGTGAGAGAGACACCCTAATCAACTGACATATCACCTTAAACTAGATATAACAAATAAATCACTAAAATTATTTACACATTAAAAACCGAAAAAGTATCAAATTTTAGTAAATGAAATTTATATCTCTAAAAGAATCAAAAGGTTACTTAAAAACTGTTGAGCTAGATACTGATGGAAATTTAATAAAAGAAGGCGACATTACTACTCCAAGAGCCAAATCTAAAATTTTGCATCAAGAATTGAAAGACACTACTTCTGTTGCAAACATTATAGAACAAAAACGCTGTAAAGACATTCTGAGTAAACCAAACATACATACATCGCGAATAAATCAAAAGTAAGAAAAAAATTTTATTAATTACTTTATAAAATTTAAATTTGTGCAATGAATTAACATTTATAGAGTGAGTTAGCTAATTTATGATAAGACTGAATTTGTTATTCATAAAAAGTAGTTTTTGATTGTTTGTTACTATAAAAATTATAGAATTTATATGTTAAATATTAATAATTTACGGGTCATTTACTGGAACACATTCGGTCATTTATTGGATGAAGCGGTCATTCTCTGTTAAAATAGATTTTTCCATTTTATATATTATTTTTTACCCTTTTTCATTTGAATAATTATTCAAAAAATGTGCAATCAAGAAATTTTATTATTTAATTCAAAGATAAAAACAGTTACAAATGAAACTTATCTTTTATTAGTTATGAATCCTAGAAACATATTGCAACATCTTTAATCGGTCATTTATTGTCTCATTCGCTCTATCAATTTTTTTTTAGATTAATGTATTCAGACGATAAAATTGACCCAAATGTTGATGACAGTATTGTAGATGGTAGGCATCCAATGTTTCTATTAATTTTTGTAAAAATCAAATAATATAATTATATAGTTAATTACCAATAATAAAAAATTTGGGTTTTTATTATATTTTAGATGACAGTTTATATGAAAAAATCTGTAATCTTTTGAAAAGGTAATTTGTTTTATAATTTTTTTAAACAATAATAAATTATGGAAGGATCAAAAAAAGCAGTTAAACAGTGTGCTTGTTTAATGTTTGCTTATATGAAATAACTATTTATACTCAATAAAACTTTACAGTATTTATAACAAATTGTTTCGCGATTATTAAATATCTTCAATTAATTTATAAATAGCTCCTGAGAAAAATAAATCGTTAAAAAAGACTAAGATTGTTAAGGAAAAAAAAACAAGAACAAGAAAGAAGAATAACTGACAATGAGAAAAAAGAACGCCAAGAGAATGAAAAGAAGACAAAGAAGAAGGTTGCTCAAAATAAGAGAAAATTAGATCAAATTGAACATGATGAAAGAGCAGAAGAATTTGAGAAAACAATGGCAAGGGCAGCTGAGTTGAAAGAAAGTGAAGAAGAAGAGAAAAAGATGAGAAAAGCAAAGCAAGTTGAAAAACTGAAAAGGATGAGAAAAGCAAGACAAGCTGAACTTGAGAAAGAAGCGGAGAAATCAATGAATAAGAATAGAACCAAGGGAAATGAGAAAAATAATGACAAAATTGTTGACATAGAGGATGATGAAAAAAATAATATGTAAAACGAATATAGCGAAAAAAAGTTAGATAAATCATATAGATATAATGATGAAAACTGCGAAGATGAAGGGGACGAGAATGAAGACAACTCATATAAGAAAGTAGACAGAATAATGATTGTCAATGAAAAACAAGAACACAAAGAGCTTAAGGAGAAGAAAAAAAGAGAATGCTCAAAAGAAAAGAGAATTAGACCAAATGGAACGTGATAAAAGAGCGGGAGAATTCGAAAGAAAGTTAGCAAGGGCAGCTGAGTTGAAAAAAAGTGAAAAGGAAGAGAAAATAATGAGAAAAGCAAAGCAAGCTGAACTTGAAAGACAATTGAGGAGGATGATGATGAAAATAGTATGAAAAGTGAAGATGGCGGAGAAGAGGTAGATAAATCATATAGATATGATGACGAAAACAGCGAAGATGAAGGGGACGAGAACAAAGACAACACAAACAAACATCAAAATTATGAAAACGCATGCACAAGCCTCCTAAAGGTAGATTAAATTCCTTACTAATAATATATCAAATTCAATACATCGAAGTGCGAGGTAGACATACTTATTCAACAATTTTTTTGCACGTAACATAGGCTATATGAATTTTTATGTAGGCGCGTGGCGCCAATTACAAAGAAACCCAAAAAAAATCCCCAAAATAATGTGTATTTTTGGGAACATTTGGGACACTTTAAGGATGAATTTTGGGTAAATTTGGATTGAATATTTGCTGATTTTAGGGTAATTTTCGGGTTGATGTAGGATGATTTTGGAATTATTGTGGGTTGATTTTAAGATGATTATGGGCTGATTGTTTTGTAATTTAATGATAATTGTAGGAAGCTTTTGTGATAAATGTATGTCATGTTTGGAGTTATTTTGCGGTAATTTTGTTGATTACATTAAACTATTTAGTTCATATAAATATGTACAAATATTTCTCTTCGTTATTATTATGCAATATATTGTGCTCTATCATATACTGCATTTAAATTCTGTCTTCCCATTTCTTAGTTGCATTCATATTTTCGTTCATTAATGTACAGGGTGAATAAAAAGTCCCGGAACGGTCGAATATCTCGAGAAATACACATCGGATCGAAAAAAGGAAAAATACGTGTCAAATATTTTTAAAAAATCTATCCAATG
>JABFPM010006055.1:0-10568 GCA_022817325.1 Idris sp. 1 HC-2018
ATAGGCATTTTTTATTAATCAAGAATATATTTTAATTCTCTAACGTTTCGGCTACATATTTGTGCCTTTTTCAAAATATACAAGTTACAAATACCTTTAACTAATTAATTTGAGTCAATTGTTTATATTTATAATCAAATTTAGTTTTTATAAATGTAAGTTTTTGATGTGACAAAAACACCCGAACAAAAAAAATTTCATGTGAAATTCATGAAATTCCATATTAGACTGTTTTTCATGAAGTTTTCATAGAACGAGTAAAATTTGTCTAATTCATAAAAAAAAAAAAACACAATTTTTCGAGAAAATCTAGAAATTTTATTTCAGAAAAGTTTTCGGGAAATTCATGAAAAATTCCTGAAAAATTAATTGATAATTCATTAAAAATTTATGCAAAATAATGCATTTTTCATAAATTTTTGATGAATTTTTTATGAATTTGCCGAAAACTTGTGAATGAAAAATCCATTATTTTGCATAAATTTTTCATGAATTATTAATACATTTTTCGTAAATTTTCGTTGAAATTTTTATGAATTGTTCATGAATTTTGTATGAATTTCCCGAAAACTTTTCTGAAACAAAATTTCTAGATTTTCCCGAAAAATTGTGAGTTTTTTTTTATGAATTTGTCATTATTTTCCATAATTTTTCCATGAATTTGTCATTATTTTCCATAATTTTTCCATGAATTTGTCATACATTTTTTATGAATTTCACATGAAATTTTTTTTGTTCGGGCACCTACTGTTAGACTAAGTAAGCAATCATAAATGAAATCAAATTGCATTATTATCGTATTATAAACTTTCTTGATGTACTAATTCATAATGCTAATGGTACAACTGAAACCAATTGGTACCAAAAAAGCACTTATTCTGGTCGTGTATTTCACTTTCTCTTTAATCACTCAGTTTCACAAAAAAAAGCTATAGTACTCAATTTGGTTACAAAGCTTGGTTTTTACGCGACGATAAATATAAAAAAGTTACCTAGATATGGTTAGAACAATGCTCATTAAAAATGCTTATCCTTCTTAGTTTATAAATAGATTTATGAAAATAAAAATTAATAAACACACATACATTAACAATGGCAATAACAATCATCAGTCTTTTGATAAAAAAACAATTGTTTTTCCATATGTATAATAACAAATTAAACTCTATTATAAAAAAAGGAAAGATATATTAGAGAAAAAAGACCAACATAACGTCGTATAAAAAATTAAATGTAATGATTGCAACATGAGTTATGTGGGACAAACAAGAAGAGCACTAGGTACAAGAACAAAAGAAAATTCAACAAATATTAATATAACAGACCCTGATAAATATAATGTAATTACATTACATAGAATAAATAAGGATCATGATATAAAGTGGAATAAAGTTGAAGTGTTAGACTGATAGTAATTATCACAAGAGATGCTTTTCTGAGATGTTACATATTCAATCCACAAAAAATACTTTAAGGACGTTGTCTTCAAAATTGAGGTTTTTGACGATCATTCTGAAATTTTATAGGCCCGTTGGTAAAGTTTATTGCTACGTATGGTTAAATGTTTAAACAAATCGTCCAAACTGTTTTTGAGATATTGTCATTGAAATATTCAAAGTTGGCAGTCGAATTACGCAGAGTGTATTAGCAGCGACATGTATTTGTTTTGAATTTTTGTTATTAACAATAAATCCCATTTGACAATCACTTTTCAAAAACAGTATAATATACAGTAATAAATTTAAAGTAAAAAATTTATAGCTTCTACGAAGTGGCACTTAACATTAAACTTTTAATAATTTATGATGAAAAGGTTTATTTGTAGCAAATGACACTCTAATTCATAAAAGAATGAACTTTCGCAATATGATTATCTTTTTATATAATATATGTTATATTGTTAAAAGTAATGCAACGCGTTTGCGGTACATGTTCCCGAATTTCATTTAAGGCACATTTTTAGTAAATTTCAAGAACATGTTTTAGAAATTTAGTGCACATTCTCAAACTTTGTAGCTGCATTTCTAACCTCAAAACTGCGATGTAACGTAAAATTCGGGCATATTTTTCAGTAATTCATTTTACTACTTCATGGATCGTAATTTTATAGTACCTTTGTACCGTAAAATGTGATAGAATTTTACTCTTTTAACAGATGTTTTTTTGAAATAACTTTCTTAAATTACTTATACAATTTTAAACTTCTCAAAAAGTGAAACCAGGTAGTTTATTTTATAATTCTGATCATTAAATTTTATTTGATAGTACTATTTTTTACTTGATGAAAACTTGAAATATCACTGAGTAACAGCTGTCAAATAGAATTTTTTGATTTTATTACAAATAATTTTGTTAATAATTAATAGTTAAAAAAATGCACCTAATATTTTAATTTGTTTAATGTATTCACGTAATAAAAATCGTTTGATCGAGTTGAGAAATATATAAAACATGTCAATAACTGTAAAATTAAAGATCCCTGAGATATGGCCATATGGTAGTCGTATTGACTGAAGTTTGTGTTGAAATTTCACTGCAAACCAATTAGGAAAGTATTCTCGTGAGTCAAAGTTGTCACAAGGAATGTGAAGCATCATTTGAAACTAGGAGAATAAGATCTTAAGTAGTTTTGCATTAATGCGAAGTATACGTTTCTTCTCATATTACATTAAATACAAGAATAATGTAGTTTGTTTAAACCTTTTTTTTATAAGATTACTTAGTTAATCATGTTGTATATAAAAATTATATTTTATTGAAATTAATATTATATCTATTTAACTAGAATTATTGCGCATGCTTCACACGCGCTCTTCAATAAATTATAAATGTTCAAATATTTCGCTATAAATAAAAATATAGTATTAAAATCATAAAAAATAGTGGAAAGTGATCGGTAATATATGATATTTAAACTAACTTTTTAAACTAAATAATTAATAGAATTTGCAATAAACAATAGAAAAAGCAATTCTACTTTCAAATACTTCTTTTCATATTGCAAACATATAAATAGTGAAAAATATATTTTTAGACAATTATCGAGCTACTGTGGTAAAGTGCGTTAGTAGATCAGGTTAGCATTCGGGTGGTAGCGAGTTCAAATCTCGCTGCTGGCCATTTTGTCAAGATTTTTCATGGATTCTTTGGCAGATCGCAAATGCGGGAGTGGTTCCTTTAAAACATTCAGATCACGACCCGTTTACTACCCCTCCCCCCCCCTCCTTAACCCTTTTCTACAAATTGTTCTTCAAGTGGAATGTTTAGTGTTGCATGTCCTTCAAAAGAGATATTAAATGTATTGCCATTATGACGTAAAAAATAATTATGTGAATGGGATTGAGTGTTTAGTTTATCAAATAAGTAAGGGGACATCTGAGTGTCCTTAATCCGGTAGCTCAAAAAATAAAAGCAACGTTTGCGCACAGTAAGTCAGCCCGAAATACCGAATCAAGCTTCGCAGTGTTGTTTAAAAAGAGTAAACAACAATAATCAATATAAAATAACACGATAGCAGAAATTAGAAAAATTCAAACTTCCAAGGAATCGTTTGATTATCGATATTAATACGATGAAGTGTATTCAAATCTATTTTGCATACTGTACGGCGAAAGCCAATGATAAACATTTTTTGCTTTTTGGATATTGAGTTTCAGTTTATTGTTTCTAGTCCAATTTTTGATAGAAAACACATTTTGTTCAATTTTCTAAATTGCTAGATCTTTTAGTAGGAAAGTTAAGTAGGCTTGGAGGTAGTCGGCGTAGATTATATATCTCAAAAACTCGATGATCTAGGTTATTTATCAAAATGAGAAAGAATAGGGGACCTAGTCTGGAACTTTTGGAGACGTCACAGAGAACGTCTTCCTACTTTGAAATGGAGTCGTCTCTATCTCATGCCAGACCGATAGAAATAAAACCTCGAAATAACCTGATTGGAAAAAGTGTATGGTCGACCATATCAAAAGCATGATTAAAGTCAAAAAAGACGAGAATTTTTATTTTATGTTCATCAACCCCTTTTTTGATATCATCTATTACTTTCAAAAGTGCAGTTTGTGTACTATGATCTTTGGTAAAACTAGCCTGGTGTTCATCTAACAAGTTATTGTTTAGCATGTTAATTTGTGTTTAGCGATGTTAACTGTGTATGTATGATTTTTTCAAAAAATTTAGAAAGAATTGGCAATAGCGTGGTGGGGTGAAAATCGCTTACTGCGGAAGGGTTGTTAATTTTGGGTAAAGTGGTGATTAGAGACTTTTTCCATGAATCAGGGAATGGAGGTGAGAGAATTATGAAGTATGTTTAATATGTGTGGTAGAGAAACCGGAAGTGACATTTCAAGGATCAGCCAAGACATTCTGTCTGATAACCAAGTGATTTGGATTTAGATTTATAAAAAGCCTCCAGATAAGGAGTGATGTTTTTGAAATAAAATCTGTTCAGATTTGGATCAGGCATAGGATGTAGAACATTGTTCAAAGATATAACAGAATTGCCACTGGATGTGACACTGGTGAAATAATGATTAAGTTTCTTAATATCAAAAAGCAGCGGTTTGTTATTACTTTTAATAAGTCCCAGATCTTGCACTTGGCCCCAATAATCTTTAGAGTTTCTACAGTGTGATAAGGATGTATAGTAATAATTATTCCGGCTATTGTAAATCAAATTTTGTACTTTATTGAATATGTTGAGTATGTTGAAAAGTTGTTTGTACTATTTCTACGTAACCTATTTCTCAATTGGTTACGAATGCAAATTTTTGTTTTGAAATCCTGGGTAATCCACAGTGAACTTTTTTTATAAGTACATTGCGAAGCGTGTTTGCTTAGAGTTTGAATTAATGAATTATTAATGTAAATAAGAATCACACGCTCGAACACATGTAAAAGGGGCAAAGTTGTAAAGAGAAATCTACTAAATAAAAGACTAACTGAATTCCAAAAAACATATACGGTTAAACACGTTAATGGGGAAGAGGGGGGGAGGGGGAGTATTTTACAGGGTGATAAAAGTGTACAATAAAAAGAAGAGGGAGGGGTCTGAATATAGTACGATCAAATTTTGTTGTTCAAATATGTTAAACGTTTAAGAAATTCATAGCAAAATTTATAAATATACATTATTTTATTCTATAATACTGACGATAAAATATTATCTTTATGAGAACAGTTATTTTATTTTATATGTATGAAAGGAGTTATAAATATGTATTATTTTATCTTATAATACCCAAGACGAAATATTATTTTTATTAAAACAGAATTTATAAAATACAGTTTAACGCAAAAAAGGATCATTCACTCAATTTTACCTTTCTTGATAAAAAGAGGAAAGGGATTTGAAGGTTTGTTACAAATTGTTACAAAAAAAGAGGGGGGGGGGAGGGGGGATTTTCAGCCATTTTAGCGAACGTATTTTATAGGATGGCCTATTAATAGTAGGTCATTAGATATAAAAAGGAAATCGATCATGTAGAAGCATAGAAATATGCTACGATATGTAAAGAAAATATATATTTTACATTTTGAACATATGTAAATCATTCTTGAAACTCATGTGAAATATATCGAAATCGATTTTTCACATATAAATAAATGTCTTTTGCAACAATGTATCATATACAATTTATGACAGGCTGCACGCACTTTTTATTATCAAGACAATTCGTCACAATATATTTTTTAATGATTAATGAAACAAATCTATGCATTTATTTATTTTATTTATTTATTCAAACAATATAACAGGTGAAATCTGTAGAGTTGAAAAATAAATATTTATTTGCAGTGTTAGGGCTTTCACTAGAATTTTCACTACATTATGTTCTTATTATCGCATGATATAAATACCTTTATTAACTGAAATGCTAATCTTTTTGCAGATATGCATTAAAATCATTCGAATATTGAACTTGTGACAAAGTAAATTTTATTTTTACGTACTCACTTTAACAATTTGTATTTTATAATTTATTTTATTAGGAAAAAGTTATAAAGTTATTTATATTCATGCAAAATTTAAATAAGAGTTGAACAACCGATATTACATGTTCGCTAAAGAAAGTTGGCTGAGCTTGTTTATTCATCAGTTGCAATGGCAAACAATCCTAAATTCAATCACGCAATTAAGCTAGAACCGCTTTAATCTTGACAACTACAAACACGATTTCCACTGAAATTCGTCAAAATAACTGGAAACAAGCATTTGACTTGAGTTTACTGCGCGCGTCTGTTATATTTAGTTATCTATTTCACAGAATCACTGAAAATTATCTTGGATGACGATCAAATATAGTTTATTTTGTAATTTTGCTGGTTTAAGGTACGTCTATATAAGTTTGTATTTTATTTAGCAAAATGAGATGGCCGTATTTATCAGCAAATGCGATGAATGAAATGTACGTTCAGTAGAAATGGATCAAGAAAGCTGCAAGAATGAGCCTCTAGCGAGACGACGTGGAATAACAGCGCTTCATTTTGTCGTGTGAAATGGAGCTCTTTTGCCCCTGCGACTCATTGCCGACTATCCGGCAGTAAAGTCTCATCTCAGTGTAAATTCCAGCGAGTTTTATTGCATGAAACTCGACGAAAAAATCTCGTTTAGCTAAGCATATTTTTATGTGTACGTGGACCCGAGCTCGAGGACTTGACTCATAGGTATATCTCGGTGACAGGCGCCGTTTTACATTCCATTTACTCGGAAGCATTCCACATTTGTGCATGCATGATTATGCAAAGATGTGATCGTGGCTGCACACGTGTAAGCGCCAATCATAATAATCCGCAGCGGTCCACTTCCATATCATAAAGCTGATCTTCCTCTTCGTCGCATCGAGTGTAGATTCGGTACGTCTCTCTAATTCGCTTCCAGATTTCGAATTCGATTCCAAATCGATTACGGCATTGCTTTATATTTACGACACTCTATCACAACTGCAGGAATGAAACGAGAATTCCGTGTGGCACTGCACTTAGTGCTTGATGTGACAGTTTTCTAAATTGTGAATAACAGCTTGGTTCTCAATTTAAATTTGAGTTATTGAATTTAATGATGGAATCCAAATATCAAAAAATACTTAATAATTTGCTGAATTGCCAACTTTTAATGGAATGAATAAAAAATATTGCAAATCAAAAATTAGTTCTAACCATTCAATTTGAAAATAAAAAATTAATACAAAATTTAATAATGTATTTGTATTCTTTTATTTTATACAGTATTTTTGTGTAATTTGTGAAATGAAGTAAAATTATTCTAACATTTTGCTGAATAAAAGTCTTGAGAAAAGAGATTTAAAATGTTTCCCAAGTTTTTTTTTATTATTGATTTCAAATTGTAAAAGTCAAGTTGAATTTTTCTTTAATCAAATAGTTTTCAGACGTAAACCTTATTTAATAATTCTTGATTATTTAAAAATGTAACCACAAAAAGATTTGTTTAACTCATGTATAAAGTTTCATTATTAAACTAATTTTCAAATGTTCTTATCTTAAAATTCGCATCTTGTTAATTTATACTTTTGTTAGCAAAGACTTGAACAAATATTCTGAATAAGATAACAATGTTAAAACAAACAGACGCAAGTAATATGAGATACAATAATCTGTTATTATAAAGAGTTGAATGTAATAAAATAAAAGTACCTAGTAAGCAAAAAACAAATAATGAAAACAAAGAATGTATTGATATGATGTGCAACTTTTATTTATTTATGTTTAGTAAAGTTGCAAAGTTCTTTTTGTTTATTTCTTGGCTACACTTATTCATTATCTTTCTCGACTATACCCAACGTGATCAAATATAAGTTGTTTGTTTTTTGTTTTTTTGTTCGGACAATCAAATTTTATCTTAGAAGTCTTATACAGGTGCTCAATTGAAATCGTTATTAATAGATAAACAAAACAAATAATTGTAAAACAGAACGACCTATCTCCATCTTGGAAAAGCATCATCACTTCGTACGTTCCCTAATGTTTATATCTTTTGGCATTGTGTAATTTTCCATGTTCATTGTAATGGACGAGTTATCAGTTAAAAAGGGTCATACAAGGGTCTTCTCTGTGCTCGTTAACTTGTAACCCCGTTAAAACAGTTGCACAATATCTGGCTTTACAAAAACGAGAAATACATATGTATTTGGATTCGACCCCATGACATAAAAAGAACGAAGCTAAATGTTGCTCAAATAAGTGATCTTTTTCGTATCTACCCTATGTCTCTTGAATTGCCACTTTTTTGTTACTTTTTATCATTCCTTTTATTCTAACACGTGCACGCGCCAACTAATTGTTCCAACTGAAAGAATTCATTCCTGTCAGCCATTTAATTACTTTTTTACACTGAGATAGTGCACCTCGAGCAAAAAATAACATACGATTTCAAGTTGTAGATGAGCACTGAGGGATCAATATTGTGGGTCCAATAGAGCAGAAGAAAAAAAGGAAAACAAATAAACGGTGAATAACGTCAAGACGAATAATAGACGAACCTTATTTGATAGTTGTTACGGAGACAAGGAGAAAATGCACGAAGAGAAACAACAGACAGCGAGATGCTAATGAACCCGGCATACGTACAGTTTGCCGAAGGCACTTTAATCAAAGAGCAACGGCCAATTACAATCACCATTTCAGATGATCTTGTTGCTCAGAAACTTCGTGTCGTGGCGCTTGCTTCGGAAATTCAATCCTAAGCAACACGACAGATATCACATTCACTCTGTTCATACGCTACGAAGTTTATATATATTTTACATGTATCGCTCTGTGAAAGCTGCAAGTTATCAGCGATCATTATCCCATTAAACCTATGCTTTACTGGTATCATGTATACAAAGTTGGAATACAGCAAACAACGTAATAAAACATGTTATTATATAGTAAATTTGTTTGATGCTTCTTTGTTGTAATGTAATTCAAATTTGATGCTATTACTGTAATAAGAAATTCATATTCATTTGTTATGAACATTTTATACTTAGAAAACTATGTTTGTAAATTTCTTTTCTATTTTTCTAATATATATTTGCAAGTTAATTTCGTAGTTTGAACTTCAGAATATTACACACTTACTATGATATTTGAAATTATTTAATAATATAGAGAAGAGAGAGTAAAAAAAGTCATTTCCTACTTCGGTTTTTATCTCGCTTCTGTCAAAATTTAATCTCAGTCTTTAAAATGCTATACATTGTCTTGAGTGCTGCTACAAAATTAAATAAGTATTTTCTTTGTTTAACCTGCTATAGTCATCTACAGCTTATGTTCTTTAAATTATCTACAAAACCAAATTATAATCTCAACCATGCTTTCATCTTGATGCAACTTTTATCAGTATCACAAGATGATGCAGAAATATATACACGATACGTAATAACTGGTTGAAAAAAATGACATGAGACTGAACTAATGAGGTGATACTAATCGCAAAGTTTAAAATCACGCCTATAGCATACATTTTTACATTTGAACAAAGGAAGTAAACATATTTTGTTGGAAATAAACTTCAGGGATTATTCGCAAATTTTTCAGAAATCAGTCAGGGTGTTTTCAGAGATTGATTAAATAATATTCAGATGCCATTCAAGAGTCATTCAATGATTATTCACGGTTATTTAAATATTATTTAGTCATTTTCCAAGGATCAATCAGAATTATTTCAGGATCAATCAGACTTTGTTTATCGGTTTTTCGGAGGTCAGGATCCATATAGTAGTTTGTCAAGAGATATTTGGGGTTATTCAGAGATTACTTAAGTGTTAATTAAAAGTTATCACAACCTCTTGTTATCACAAAACGAAACTAGTAGAAATATCACTCTTAAAACAAAATGTAATGAATCAAAAAGATTTGTATTCAACCGAAGCAAATTTCATCCTGAAATACGTCCAAAAGGAAATTTGCATTGGCTCAATGCAAACACTATTTTGAATCCAATATTCTTATTTCAAAATGGACGTTTACTTTCAGACAATGCAAACAGTCTGTTCGAATTACTCAAATAAAATTTTACTCTTTATTGTAGATTATGGTGTTACTTTAATTTGACAGTTTCAAAACATATAAAAACAAGTTCTTTACTGCTATATTTTTAGTTTTAAAAAATTGAAAGCTAATCTAGTTCATAATCTAAATCAGATAAATTTAAAACAAGAAAACGTAATTATTAATTTTAATAAAATGAAAAATATCTACGATTGCACTTTATTACATGTAATAAATTATGCTTAGAATATTGTAGACTATTTACTAAAAATATTTTCTTTATGATTTATTCATTTTTTTCGATCAAATTTAATCCTAGAAGCACCGATTGGGTAACAAACGTAATTCAATTTAGACATGTGAAAACGAAGTGCTTTAGTTAAGACCAACAGTTTAAGAGAAATTGTGAATTAATACGATCGCGACGTACGACTGAGATACATTTGTGACTCGTCTGAGCTGTACGTATGGTTTTTATCAAGGTAAATTGAAGGTCCGGATTCTATAATCCGACTTGCGCTCGAAATCTCTTAAAAGTATTGTCTAAATCTGAAATAAAGGACAAAAAAAAGTTCATC
>JABFPM010006056.1:0-10568 GCA_022817325.1 Idris sp. 1 HC-2018
ATATGCGTCAAATTAAAAAACAGAAAAATACGTATCTCTTCATTTTCGGTATACAATCGAACAAAAATTATTTTAACGATTTTTATTTTTCGAATGAAAATGTGATATGGAATGCCCCATATAGACTCTTATAGACTATTCTTCTATTGTATACAATGGACATTTTTATGCCTTTTTTGATAATGTTGTTGTAATCTACATATCATAATGTTAATGATTTATCACCTTGATCAGCTGAAACATGAGAGCAAATGATATATACCTATGTAGTTTAACGTCATACCTATTTTGCATTTTTTCCTTATTACTCTATTGAAACAATTATTTCATCGAGTAACGGGAAGTTGCATTACAATTATTATTGAATTATAATCTATTATCTAATAATAAAAAAAGGTGTTAAGTATAATCAGATGTTGTATACTGTAAATTAAAAATATAATATATATATATATGAATATTTTATTTGCAAATTGTTTACATTT
This sequence comes from Idris sp. 1 HC-2018, assembly GCA_022817325.1. NCBI lineage: Eukaryota > Metazoa > Arthropoda > Insecta > Hymenoptera > Scelionidae > Idris > Idris sp. 1 HC-2018. Next base: position 486 of record JABFPM010006056.1, read on the forward strand.
AATTTTTATTACAATTAGGGAAGGATTAAAAAAATTGATGAAATCTCTTGCGGTAAAATGTCTATAGCTGAAAATAAAAAGTACCATTAATATTTAAACGTCGTTTATTTATAACATTTCATACATTTCATAACATATGAATACATTCAGATTTATATACTTAATTGTTTCAATTTGACGTAAAAATGAATGCAAACGTGGAGATAAAATGCCAAGATAAAAAGTAATTTTTTGAAAAACGCTCGTAAATACGTGAAGTTGTTGATAACAAAAATTTTGGCCACTTATTTTATCTCCAACCGAAAATTGTACATATATATTGATCGTAATCATGTAGTAATATCAAAATTTTCAATAAATATATATTAATTTACTGGGAATCAGAATTGAAATAAATAACAATTATAATCAAAAAATAAATATGTAGTTTATATTGTATAAATATATAAAGTGAATATGCAGTCGCAAATAATCAAGTTTTGAAACGAATATTTTGTAATGATTATGGATAAAATTTTGGTTTTTTTTGTATTTAACTGTGTAACAAGAAAAATAAATAATTCCATAAATTCCGAAAAACACGTATTTGTTGATTAATATCCAGCCAGTTCTGCAAAGGTGGAATCCATTTCGTCGGCCAAAGACTTGTATCTGTCTTTGTTGATTCCCAATTCGTCTGAAAATTAATTTTTTTTTTTCAATAATTTGTTGCTATTTTCGTAACTTTATACTAAATTTTATAATATATGAAATTCATTATATCTAAACTGATTATCATAGTATTAGTGGAAATAACCTATATTTCATTTGATTTAATCTAACATTTAACTACATATTTGGATGTATAACCAGTCAGTTGAAGGAACTAATACATCTGAAGAACTTTTTAAAAAATTTACAAATTAAAATAAAATTCATATTTTTTGAATGTAAATTTTATAAAGCCATGGTTTTCAATAATTTTATAAGATGCACTAGTTTCTTGAGAATTACTTCATGTGATATTTATAATTTTATTACATATTATTGATGTAATAAGATATCTATAACCATAAAAGTATCCTAAAAAGTATAAATACAACAGAATCTCGGACAAGTTAAAGTAATATTATTTCATCACTTTAACGTACTTATTTTATTAGACACAATTAAATATTTTAGTAACAAATAAGGTGATACATGCAAAAAGCATTTATACAAATTATTTAGCATTGAAAAAAAGAAAATTTAAAAATTGCTACTTATAAAAAAAAAGGTTTTTCGAAAAGTAAATTCGGGAAATCTGTAAATGTAATTTTACTTGTTTTTCATAGAGTGACGAAAAACATTTGATTTTGTTTATATATTACCGCTACACTAAGCCTGCTTAGTTTAAAAACATTGAATTTAAAATCATCATTTACTCTAAATCAAGTACTATTTTCTATTTTATTTCGTGCTTCATCTACCACAGGGAAAAACGTTAATAAATTCGAACTTCATTCAAATACCTGACATTTGACGAACGTTGTTCCTACGCTAAGCCAATATTTGATTTGAATTACGTCAAATGCATTTATATAATAAATTATATTTCTATTCATTAATAACAAATATCTTTAATTCAATTTTATAACAAATACAAAAACCTAAAGCAGCCGTTAAGAGGATGTCAAACAAAATAATGTTGAAAAAATTTTGAAACTCACAAAAAAAAACTTTATTTTTGTCATATTAATTAAAAACAATTGAAAATGAGAAATTAAAAATATGACTCTTCTTCAAATCTTAATCTTAATTTTTGAAAAAAATGACTTTTAATTAAATAAAATCTTGGAAACTCACATAAAATAAAAATGATTCTTTTGAAGCAATAAAGAAATTAAAATTTGTTTGACTTCCTTAGACGAAAAAAATTTTCAGATAAACATTGCGGCGAACGAGACAAAAAGTTAGAACGAAAAACAAAAAAAAAGCTCAGCGTATATACGACAATTTAGTAGCCTGTAAGCTCAGCGAATGTAGAATCCAAGTCGTCGCAAATTGCTTTGTATTTCTCCTTTTGGCAGAACAAATCGTCTGAAATAAAAAATTGTTGGACAATATAAAACGCGCGATTTAAACATTAACTGTGAAAACTCTAAACAAAATTTCATTCGTCTTCGACACACATCGGAGTTACAAAAATAGACGTCCCAGATTGAAGCTGCAAAAAGCTTAAACTCGTTAATAAGCAGCGATATCAAAAATTCGAACATAAAAACGAAGAACAAAAAAAGAATATGCAAAAATTCGTAATTTCGTGACTTCTAAAGAATTTGTGATTTTGACTCTGAAATACAGACCTTCGAGCCTGTCGACTTCTTTTTGAAGCTTTTTGACCGTTTTTTCTGCAAATTCGGCACGAGCTTCCGCCTCCTTCAATTTCACAGTGAGTGTTTTCAGCTGTCGTTTGAATTCCTCGACTCTTTGGTTTGCCTACAAAAATTACATACACGTGCAATGAATGTATGTCAAAAACAACTTTTTAAAATTTTGAAATTTTAAACCAACTTTTTCTTCCGAGACTTCTAAAGATTTTAAGCTGTTTCCAACAACCTTCAATTCTTCTTCAAGTTCCATAATTTTTCTGGAAATTTAAGGTTTTTCGTGTAAATCTTTCGAATATACTTAAAAAAAATATTTTCAAAAATGTACAAAATAAGCTTACGCTTCACCAGATTTTACACGATCTTCAGCGACTTCTAATTCATCTTCAACAAACGCCAGTTTGCGTGAAACTTCGTCAGATTTGCCATCAGCATCTTCAGCCAGAAGACGAGCTTCTTTCAACTGATTCGTTAACTGGTCCATTCTTTCTTCGTCCTGCTGAGAACGGTTCTCCAATACTTTGCACATACTGAAAAAAAATAATTAAAGATTTTTTTGCTTTTCTTTCTCAAAAATACTCAAAATGACTGCAAACTTTTAAAAAATATATAAGAGCAATTCTACAGATAATTTTATTTTATCCATAAAAAAATAGAAAAATTTCTGGCTGAAAGCACATCTTCGGGACCAAATATTCGCAAATATAGTGATCCTTTTGAAATGTTAAGAATCACACCTTCAAATATGCTATTTTCAGCAATTTCACAGAAAATTACACAGTAACGACAGAAAAGATGGACAATTTGAAACTTATAGCACATTTTTAAGACTATTTTATCCTTGTTTCTTGTTTCTCAAATAAACGAAAAAAAATCAGGCCCTTTGAAAATGTAAAAAGGATGACGCTCGAAAACATGCAATTGAAAAAAATAGTAAAGTCTAGTAAAATCGCTAAAAAATAGTGTTATTTAGTTGCATGTTTTCAGCATCTAATAAAGTGTTGTCCTTTAAATTTTTCTTAAGCCCAATTTTTCTTGTATTTGAGAGTCCAAAAAACTAGGAAAACATAGTCTTAAAGATGTGCTTCAAGTTTCAAGTGTTCGATTTTTTCTACCGTTACTATGTAATTTTCTGTGAAATTGCTTAAATATTTGAAGGTGTTATCCTTAAAATTTCGAAGGGGCCACTATTTGTTGTGTATATTACAGGTCAAAAACTAGAATAAAAAATGGTCCCAAAGATGTGCCTTCAACCAGAAATGTTTTTAAATTTTTTACAGATAAAATGAACTTATCCGTAGAATTGCTCATAAAAATTTAGAAATTTAAAATTTTACAGCTGGGTACCTACCGACTAGATTCATCGGCAGCTTGGGAAGCTTCAGTGAGCTTAGCAGTAGCAGTATTTAGACGTTCTTCCGAACGTTCCAAATCTTCTTCAATAAGCTGGACTTTTCTGTTCAAAGCTGCTACTTCAGATTCAGCCTGAAAAAGAAACAATTTTATACAAATAATATATAAATTATAATAATAATAGAACAATTTTTTCAGTATCCCAATTTTTTAAATATATAATAAATACTTACGTTAGTGAGTGACTTTTCACGTTCTTCTAAATCTTTATTGGCTCGTTCTAAGGCTTGTTTGTTGGCTTCAAGATCACCTTCTACTTGGGCTAATTTTTTTGTCAGATCACCAACTTCCTCCATCACTTTATCCGCACGCATATTAGCTTCCTTCGCCTGGCCCTCGCAAACATCGGCTTTATCTTGGGCATTGTCCTTTTCAAGCTTCATCGCTTGCATTTTCTTCTTGATCGCGTCCATGGTGGCGGCTTTTGTTTTTTTACGAGTGACTTGAAAGAGTTAATGGACAAACTGAAAATCAAACACTCTCATTAGCTATTTATTAATACACCATTGGATAATTAACTTTACTGGATTTTAAAAGTGAATTTATAATATATAAACTGAAAAAAAATAAAATTTTCAATTATCCTTTAATAATTCTTAAAAACTGGCAGTTAAATACATACAAAATAAACACTTTACAGAAAAATACACTTTTTGATAAGAAAGACCCGGAACACTTAATTTGTTGGCAGTTTTTCTTAAAATTTAGTGAATAGTAAAGAAAAATTATTGAGAAAGGGGGAGCGTTAAAACATATAACTTTTTATAAATTCTTAGTAAACAAACCCATTGAAGAAGTTGCAAATGTTGAAATATGTGTCTTGTGTTTTTGTGGAAAGATTATTTTCAAAGGGAGAACGCGAATTCTTAGCTTTTCGGAATATGTGAATATTCACGAAAATAGAAGCGTAGCCATATTCTATTAATATACACTGTTGGTTGCCTGTTTGGTCGGTCGGTCGTTTAGAAATTGAATGTTTTATAACTGAATTTTTAAACAATTTATTTATTGTTCAGTTTTAACTTTTACCGAGGAATAAACAAATTTTTATATTCAGTTCAAATATTTGTAGGAAAAAAAGATTACAGTTCTTTGGAGACTAAGATTTTCGTTAGTTCAACCTGAAATACAATACAAGGTTGATTAAGTTAAAATTATAGATAAACCCTTTTGAAATAAAAATTTGTCTTTCATTAATCTAATTTAAAATATTCTAAAATTATCTAATATATAATTAAATTATGATTTTTATTTAAAAACCTACAATATTTTAGTTTTTTAATTAAAAAGAACATTTTAAAACAACATTCTTAGAAAAGATGCATTCAAAAGTTGAAGGTTTTTCAATGTATAATTAGGAACATAAAAAAATCAAAATAATTATTTGGATAGTTTAATTTAATAATTATTTAGCTATAGAGTTACAATTAAAATAACTTCTTGTTATTACATTAATAATATTTCCGGTTATAAATTTAGCAAAAATCTTAGTCTTTACAAAAATAACCAGTCGATTATTTTTTACTTGTATTTTTAAGCGCTTAAATTATTTTGTTGTTTTTTTTCCTATTTGACAATTGAAAATTGTTTTCTAACAGGTTATAACTTTTTTCGACAAAAAATTAATATTATATATGATATAATAATGGCAAGGAATATGCATCGTCTTTTCATAAGAACGAACTTAACTTGGCCACTAACATCGTCCGACATCTGATCCAACAAGCCGAGAGTATTTATAGAATTTACGAAATTCTTTAATCATCCCACCGTTTTTGTAACTAACATATCTTGTCAAACTCTCGCATAAATGTTGTTAAAATGTTCTCAAAAGTTTTAGAAAACAATAAATTCCAGTTCTATAAAATAAACACAAAAATAACAATTAAAACAATAAAAAAAGAGAACATTTTGATACATTGGAACCTACTGAAATTTTATTTGATGATACCTTTATAAAAAATTCCAATTTTATTCACTGAACAAACTAATAACAAATAAATGAGTTCGACGGATAAAAGTATTTTAGAAATTAGCTGAGGTTACAGTGTCAGGCACTTTTGTCTCTTGGAATGATAGTCACGTTTGAAAAAAACGTCTCAGGTCCCACATGACTGACTCCTAGAGCAAAAAGTCTCGAGTTTTGGCATCCAATCAAATCAACAACATTTTTTGTAAATTTTTTTAATCCGCTAAGTGTAAGAACAATTAATTTGATTTAGGAAAATATTAACCAGTCAATTTTTGATAACCAAAAATCTAATTTTTTCAGTTACCTTAACAAAAGATATTCTAACCATGTTTTGAGGTTATGTTTTGTGTTAAAGAAAAACAAATTATTTTTTTTAATGAAAAAGAAATAAAAATGATTATTTGTAAATGTTTGTTAGAAACAAAAAAATAAAAAAATAATCAAAGTAACTCGAGAATCAACTATCAACAGGGATTGCAACAATTATAACTCGTGTCTGCCCTCATTCCCATATTAAAGCTTGAAAAATTGGACGTTTAAAAATAAATTCAAATGGTATTATATTGGTTCGCATAGTTTTCAACAGCGAAATTCTTTACGCTGTAAAAATAGAAATGGCTTTCACGTGCAACACAATTTCTTGATGTTTTCCTCGACTTGTCAAATTATGATTGTCAACATTTGTTTTTAATTAAAGTCATAAATTTTACAAATCCATTTATTAATCAACTTTAGTTTACATAATCTGAATTAAAAACTTTGGCAGACAAACTTAATTAATCAAAGCAGCGAAGCATTAGTAAATTTACGGATATTAGACTATATTCTAAATTGTTAACAGGTACAGTGAATCGTTTAAAAACAAAAAAAAACAAAAAATTCTTGTAGAGTAGGTTGAATTTGATGGTGAAAAGAATTTACTGAATTAAGATAATTTTGCAAGAAAAAATACATTTCAATCCAGCAAACTAAACCCAATTAAAATGTCAAATTTTTTATCCCAAAATTTGTTCTAATTTAAAATGCATACTTTTTATAAAGTTACATTTTTTAATTCAAAATTGACACCATCAAAAGTTAAATTATTTAACCCATCTACAGTTGTTACTGTGCTACCACTACTTACGACATTACGAAATAGTTACAAGCCCAAAGCAAGCTCCTGAAACATTAAGCACTGTTAAGAGTTCCTGGCTGAGAAAGTTGTATACCAAAAAGTAAAAATAGAAAAAAATTTCAAATTTGTTTTCGATACACTCGCGCACTAAAAACACTCACACACACTTAAAGCAGGATAGAGTAGAGAAAAGCACTGCCTTTGAAACGAGAAAAAGTGTTCCCCTTTTTGGTCCTGACTGAATAAGATATAATTTGACTTACCTACCCGATCGAGCTTCGCGAAGCAACGAGAGCACGTCGAGTGTGGTTCCTTCGTCGTTCCTAGACGTCGGCTCAGCATCCAAAAACTCGCGGGTGGGGAATCCAAAAATGGCGAGCCTCAACAAGAGTGACGAATGTCAGCCAGGGAGTTAGAATTAACGTCATTCCGACACTCAGCTTTTTACTGTCAAAAGCAGTACAAAGTTTCAGTCAATGAGAACCAATTATAATGAGCGATTGAATGAATTGATTCCACAAAGATTTATGTAAACAATTATAAATTGTGTACTGTAATGTTATAAAGTTGTAACAACAAAAATAAACTTAGATAAATACGTGTAGTTATTTTTTATACTAAACTTCTTTATGGATTTTTCAATACATTTCATTAAATTAATAATAAATTGTTAAAAATAAAAAAAATTGTTCAAAAAAATATCTTTTTGAGGACCATATTTTGATGTATTTTTTTTCTATTATAACATGAATATGAATTTTTCTTTTTCCGATAAAATTTGACGTTTCGTAAAAAAGTTGTAATTTGTTTCAACTTTGAAATTGAATATACTGTTTTGTGCTGACTTTCCAAAATTTTGGGAAATAATGTTAGTTTACTTAAATAATTAAACCTTAGAGTTTTAGAAAAATAACAATTTCCCAATTTTCCGGAATCTTATCTTAAAAATGATTAACTTTAATTACTTCCCTAATTGATTGTCGCAATCCACTCACACTCCATTTCTTTTTTTACATTTAAATTAAAATAAGCACATTCTGAATAAAATAGATTTCGATTTATATAGACATTCAGCTAAATTAGACAGCATATATTTTTAAATAAAAAAAATGAAGAACGTTTTCAACACAGTTAGCTAATTTCGAATGACATTTATAGTTCCTCGAGATTATATTTTGATGAATATGGTTGTCAAATAGAAAAAAAAGACAGAGATAAACTTATACTGTTTATAGTTTTTATAACTTCTTAACAATTGAAAACGAGTTACATTAATAATTAATAAAGGGTTATAATTTAAATTTGATTTGATTAAAATTTAAAAATAGAAAACAATGCGATTGGTAACTAATAATTACAATTTATTAAAAATATCTCACTTAGAGTGAATTCAAATTTCGATGAACTTCAATGAAAGTTACACACTAAGACTGTAAAAGTTCTTATAATTTTATGAAATTTGTTCAACAATATGATTAACAATATTTCATTCATAATCAAACGTTTAACCTCGATATATCGAGGTAAATACAAATTTTCTATTAATAGTGCATAAGAACGCCACTGGAGGGTCTATTTATATAGCAGTAAATATCAAGATACAGTATCTTAACGTTAAAAGTTACGAAACCTTTTACAAGAGTTATTTTTTTCACCCATATAATGATGATCAGATGACGTTCAAATAAGGTAGATGTACCGCAGCTATCGACAGATTAAGAAATATTTGAATGTTTAAAATTTTGTATTATTGTAATAATTCAGTGTTTAACTACATAAATATATGTAAATAACTCAGAATTTAATAAAACATCGATATTTTATAATTAAAAATTATTAAATAATACATTTTTTAATACCGTCAAATGGGGCTACTTTGTGCACGATTTACTTGTTTTTAACTTTACACTAAAATAAAACTACAATAACATGATAAACTCTTATTAATTTTATGACTTAAATTAAAAAAAAAGCTCATCCTAGACAAGTAAATTCTCGTATTGTAAACTCAGTTTGAATGTACTTATAATGTATAAAAACCCATAGTTTACTGGGCAAAAAGTAACCCCATTCAATGGTTGGAAGCTTTAAAATCTTTAAAAGAGATCAAGTAAATTTTAAGGATTTTCAAAGAGTTTTAGGGAGTGCACATGTTATTTAAATGAGAAAAAAGATATCCAAAATATATGGGGCTACTTTGTGCATTTCATTTATATCAATAACTCTAACTATCTAACAAAAAATTAATTTATTTACACATTTCTCGACACACCTTTCTAACTGTTGAATGTACTTATTATTAAAAATTTCATTAAAAATATTTAAACAAGTAAATTTGAGAATTGCAGCCCTTGGAACAAAAAATAGCCCCACTTGACGGTATTTATACAAAAAAATAGCATAGCCACTAATTACCGACAGCTTTAAAAATTGATCATAATTATTTGTAACGTCATTTTATAATAAATTTAAGGTAAGTGTACGTACCAGTGATGGGTTCTAACGTTTGGTTAATTAATAACAAGATAAAATACAAATTATTTGTAGCAGAAAAAGTGCCACAAGAAAGAATTAAGTTTCAATTTATTGTTTAACGAACATATTTAATTACTAGATTTAATTTTAGTTTTAAAAAAATTGTTTCTTTGAACAATGCACGCGTTTTATCGATTTTTTGAAAAACGTCAACTGTTTGTCAGGCTGCACTACTTACTGTATAAGAGCACTGTATTAATAGATATGAATATTTTGTAACACAAAATGATTTAAACGAATTACCGAATGTTTTTGAATGATTTTTTAAACTGATTATATAATTAAATATAATAATTAAGTAAATATTAAGCTGTCCAGTCACTGGGGCAGGTTTAAAGCTATTGCTGAGTGATTGAACAGAAATCTTGGCATTGTTATAAGATTCCTTTTATAAAAACATTTAAGTAAAATCAATAATTAATAATGTATTGAATATGCTGATATTGAATTTATTTAATAAAACAAATGACATGAAAATGTATATTATGAAAATGGATTAAATATATCAGTTTAAAAAAATGAAGTTATATTTACAATTACAAGTAAAATTTTGTCAGTGAGGGCAGTCGCAACTACTTTTTTGAGTGCTTGAAAAACTTATACAAATATAATAATATAATTTTAATATAATGAAGAAACAATATGTCATTCAACAATTATTTTATTTTTATGTTTTTTTTTTTTAATATTAATGAAGT
>JABFPM010006057.1:0-10567 GCA_022817325.1 Idris sp. 1 HC-2018
CAATAATGAACAACATAAATTTTTGTTAAGTGTTGAATCAATTAAATAAAAGATTTCAGGAAAAATTGTAAAACGTAACTTGAAATAAAATAATAATAATAAATTCTAAAAAAATTTGAGAATTTAAAATATAATTTGTTATTAATGACTTAAAGACATTAGATTACTTTGTGAAATTCGTTTATCAATCGTACATTTCGAAGTCAATTTTATTTTAATGTAAGGCAAATAAACTAGGTAAGCATTTTTTTACTCTTCATTTACTAATGAAAATTACAAAAAAATATGAAAATTAAAAATTGAATTTCTTTATGTATGAAACATCATTCTTATACAATTTAATTATCTACTATAATGTGAATAATGTACAACACATTTTATCCAGAGCAATTAATTTTCAAAATATATTCTAGTTATATTCCAAAGTTATTGTAGCTGTTCTTTATTTTTGTAAATAAGATTTAGTTAATTTTTTTTAATGTTCGTACAACTTTATGATGTATTTATAATGGTTCTATTACTGATACATTTTTGGTTTAAATTGTATCTAAATATAAAATTTAAAAGTTACGTTTGACAAGAAAAAGCAAACATTTCTTCAAGTGCAAATCTATTTATATAATTCTAACATTTTTATGATAATATTGAACGCTGAGTTAAACGAAACAATTACTTTAAAATAATTTATATTAACATCTTTTTATATAATAAATTAACAAATATAAAATACATATTTTTGCATTTTATAATTAAAGAACAATTTCCTCAAATTTGTCAAAACATAACTTCAGATCTATATTATGTTATAATTTTTATTTTATCTTTTCATAAATGAAAATTTGGCATATTTCTTTAGATACTTGAATAATTTGTTCATCTAACATAACGTATGTTTTCAAGTTTCAAATTCGTAATGATTTATGTCGTAAATGCAAAATAGACTTAAATACATGTTTTGTAGGATCCACTGGGGTAATTGAGAAACTTTGGGGCAAATTTAATACTCTCATTCTTTTCACTACAAAATTGAAAATTAATTTTTATCGTATCCTTTAATAAATTAAAATTATCATAAAAAAATGTGTATTAATTTTGTCATTTCATTTTTTATATATAACTCAAGTATACCACCAAAAAATGTAAAATAGAACTATGACGTAATAATTATAAAAATTAAAATTAAGTTTTGTTAGCGATCTAAAAAAATGTGATCTTAAGCTGGTTGTCAAGAAATGTTATTACTGTAATTTTCTAATTAAAAGTTCGTGTTCCTCATTTGAAGCTTTTGTTAGAAGCCAAGAGTCCTTAAAGCAATGATCTGTCTCTCAAAATATATATATTAACAGCATTAAGTGAAGACATAATAATGGAAAGTATAGTACAATAAAAATGAAAAATGAGCGGCGGCTCAAAATATAACACAAATTAACCCAAAATTATTGTATCAATAATTAACATCTCGATAATTAGAATTTAATTACAATGATAATCTTTGTCCTACTACACTTGTTTACATCTATTTTTATTTTGTTTCGTTCAAAATTTTGGCTCTGCATAAATCTTAATTGAATTAAAAAAAGATTAAAAATTTTATTCTTGAGCTTTACAAAATTGAAGCAAATAACAAAACTGAACGAAAAAAAGCAATTTGTTAACATGAACGAAAGAAAAGTTCATGAAACAGTGTATGTACACAATCCCAACTAATTTTGTACTCCAGAAAATGATGAAATTATAAAATTACGATGACATAATCTGCAATAATAGATGAATCATCCAGCAAACACTACCGCAGCCAGACAATTAAACTTGAAAATTAGATCAATTCAATTGATCTGACAAAAACATTGCCAAAAAAGTGGATGAAAAGGTCATTGCTGAATAGGCCGAAAGGTCAGAAAATTTGATTGACAAAAGTTGTTGGTAAAAAAATTGCTACTGAATGAATGACGACATTCATTTGTTATTTTTGTTGGTTTCTTTAATAAATGGTTACAACAAATTTGTATATATCCAGTTCCGAATTTGAACGAGAGGTCAATGGGTCAGAATGATCGAAAGTCCTGCAAAATTGTATGAAGAATGACTGAAAGATCTTTCGACTCAAATTTGTTGTAACTAAAGTCACCCACTGTAACTAGTCATCTTACATCGAATCGGCGAATCATACGCGGCCGAATTGACCCGGGCGGCTAACGCGCGTAATTTGAAACTGTGTGTGGCATGCGTGACCACGGGCCCCCGGGGTTCAGATCGACTGACTAAGAGCGCGACTAAACAGTTTCTCGTGGCACTGCCGTGGACAGTCGATGAGCCGAGGCCGCCGCCGCCGCAGGACTGGTTGCCGCCGCGAGCCAGATGGAGGGGAAAAGAGGAGAATCGCGCCTCACGAGGAGAGGAACGCGTGATTTTTCCGCGCGACACACGCCAGGCTGCAGGGTGCCCGGATCGATCTGATCATCGGCGGCAAATCGCTACCTGGATGAGTTTGGGCCACCTCTGATGACATTGCAATTTCGCGCCGCGACCTTGTCGTTATCACATTTCGAGCGCTCTTTCGACGAACAAAAAAAATAGTTAAAAATTTATTTGATACATTTATAATAAAATTCATACGATAAAAATCTGCTTGGTATTCAAGACTATTTTTAGGGCTTCGAAATGAATTTTTTAGTGAGAAAAAGCAATGGAAAAAAGGTTGAACATATTTTTGTTCAAATTTTTTAAGAAGTAAAAGTTATCGAGGCAAAAAATTGTAATTTTGAAGATTGGGCTCGTTAAAATTAACAACTAAATATGTGCAGTTTAATGAAAATTCAACCATAGTTTGTGATATGAAATTTCAATTAAACTTGCAAATTAATTAATTTTAAAAATATTTAAGGCTTTTTATGAAAGTGAGAAGGTGGCCATCATAATTTTTGGGAGTTTTCAGTGCCTTCGTTTGATGTGCCACTCGTTAGAAATTGCCAACTTTTGCTACTTGTTGCTCAACTCGCGTGAAAAAAATATAGTTATAATAATAATAATAACAAAAAAAGTTTTAAACTCAGAAATGATACGAAAAATGCCTTCTAGTGGTTCAAAAGTTAAACATTTTTTCGTCATTTGAATAATTATTACAATTTATAAATTGTTATTTCACTGAATAAAAAAAATAATAATAATAAATTGCGTACGAAGGTATTCTTATACAATTTTTTATCTCTACGGTATCTTAATTCATAACATGAATATTTACTATTTTCCTGAGAGCAAGACACTTGACGGGTGTTATTGTTAACCAGAATTCACAACAAGCTCGTTGAGGCGTTTTAAACTTTGTGTTTCCGAAAAAATCAACGAAAAATTGTTAACTATTGTTTTAATCAAAAACGCAACATTCATTTCAACTGTACCATGTGAAATATAAGAAAACATATATTTAAAGAAATATAACAATTACCCCAGTCGTTAATTAAATTATTAAATTTTATTAAAATCCTGTGCAATGTGTACTTAATTTTAAACATTATAAAAAATCATGGCCAGTAGACTAAAACAAATTTTAAATAGTTGATATTGAATGCACAAATTTAGAAATTGATTATATGTTTTATTGAATTTGTTTGTAAAATATATTTATGTCACTCTAGTCGAAATTACGCTGTTTTACTCCCTCGTTTGAGACTTACATTCTTAAACTCCCGCAAACGAGTATATAAAACAGTTCAATTTCTGCTCTCATGACATAAAATATCGTATGCTTCTTGGGAGTAAAACAATTTTAACTCCCTTGGTGCATAATATACTATTGTTTTTCATGCATATTTTTAAATATAATATACACTGAGAAAAATGTGAAAGCTGATCGTGAATTGAATGCAAAATGTAATTATAAATAGTATATACTAGCAGTGTTAGTATACTCTCAGAAATAGTATGTTTCTAAAGCCAAAAATAATATTCTTTTGAACCCAATTGCATTGACTCTAAACTTGTATAATTTTCTCTCAATTTGTTCGAAAATTGTTGAAACTATTTTACAAATATATATAAAATTACAAAAAACTTAGACTGAAAATATTGAAATTTTAAAACACTTGAGTTAGAGTAAAAACAGGCTTTTAAGGAACAATAATAGGGAAAAGGGACTTCCAAAAAGGCAAAAAGTCAATGGAAACCTCGATACCAACCTAAAATATATAGAGGAGAAGTGGGAAAATGACATAGCTAAGGAAAACTGTTAACCACAGTTTGCCTGGAATCAGTATTAGTTTTCATTTTTCGGGATAATTCCTGAATTTTGATAAATAGCGAAGTTAGCGATTTTTGAAAAGGGGAGAGTAAAGTGATATGTCTAATGAAAAGTTAGAAAATAAGTTAATATTAATAATATTTCAATCTTAATTTATTATTTCAGCATTAATTAAATCGAGTGAGGCACAAAAATAAACTAAAAATATCATTCAATGTTATCTATGTTAATTAAATGTTATTAATGTATTAATTACAGAAATTTTTCATTTTCACGTAAATCACATTGTTCATAAGTTAATTCTCTCAATTTGTTACATTAGATCCATTTTTGTTGTTATTTTCAAATAGGAATATGATTCTTATAACTGAATATATAAGTTTCATGAAGTTTTGATTACATAATATTTTATCATGTCACTTTATGCTCTCATTTACCCCAATCTCAGAATATTAAAAACAATTTAATGTAAAAATATACATCGTTAGCAGTTTATGATTTTTATTACTGATATCTCATTGTCATAGTTGCATGAACCCAAAATCGTTTTTTAAAAAAAAAAAACAAAACAAAAAACAACTTAAATATTGGATTAGAATATTTATATTGACAAATTTTTATAAAACGATAAAAAAGCGAATATTAAATTTATTTTTAAAAATATGTAATGAAATACTTTGATTAGCTAAGAAAACTTAATAAATTATCTGTTTTCCTTTTGAACAACGGTTTCACGTGTAAATTCAACTAATAATAGCTATGTAAATTATAGTCAAAACTCGTACTATATCCCTTTACCCTACTATGTCACTTTGGACGACTCTTTTCTATCAATTCTATTATAGGGTCAGTTATTTAATATTGAGTTTTACAAAATATAATTTGTTTAAATATTTTATTGCCTGGCAAAATATAGTCTAAAATAGAAAATAGAATCTCATCAAAATATTTGCCTTTTCCCAATGCATGTTTCCATTTCGTCATAAATATATTGATGTCAAAATGCTTAACTCAATGCAACATAATTTTAGACATGTATCAGCAAAAAAATTTACTTTGAGAGAATGCTATTTCTTTTGATTCAATGCATTCGTTTTAAAAGTGCACTTTTTTAGAGATTCATGATAAATAAAAAGCTCAACGTACTATTCAAATGTGTAAACACGAGAAAAGAGATTATTATCACTGTTAGTACCATCTACCTAAAATTACCTTATGCATTCGGTTCAGATAAGTGTTTGCACGATTTTGTATTTTTTGTTGGTGTGATTCCTTTTATCGTAAATAACGCAATATTTTCTGCTTTGAATAAATATTCAGTTCTTACTATAAATTTGTCCTTTGTTTCACAATGCATATCTAATGAACGCCTCTGGTTTTTCTCATTAAAAAAATACAAAATTGATAACATAAGTCTAAGGTTTTGAAGTTTTTTAGACTCTGTTTTATAAGAAAATCACGTGATTAGTATTCTAAGAAGTAGAATTGTTAAAACAAAACAAAATATAAATATATAGAATTCATTTCATTTCATGTATTATAAAGAAAGTCACACTTTCAAAAAGAACAAACAAAATTATTTAAAAGTAAATATAATTACTATAAATTAAGATTTTTGAGAACTAATTAAATAATTGAAAAAACTACAAAAATTGGTAATTTCAATTGTTGAAAAAACAGAGTCAATTAAGATTATTTGTTTAAGTATTCTTGAGGGAAAAAACGCACCACCTAATTTCTAATCAAAATCCTTCAAAATAATTGAAAACCTTATTTTTTATTAAATTCTCAAAATTTGTCAAGCTTTAAGAATCTGAAATGAAAATATGTGAATTCATTGGCTACAGAGTCTGTAACCACTATTGAACATTTTCTTTTTTACCAGAAAATATTAAATTTTTTTCGTTGGATCTGTAACAAATGGCTGAGGAACTAACAATGAGTAATTTATTACATTGAGGTTAAAAAAATTTAAAATAATTAGAAACTACTGTATTTTAACTCTTTCCTTTGCTCATATCAACTTCTACCATTACCTTTTATTTGTATAAAAAAATAGTTTATCAGTGCCTGTAGACTTTGTAACCAATGAATTCATATGTTTTCATTGCAGAAACTTCATGAAAATTCGAAACATCTAAAGGTGAGTAAATTAATGTTTGGTTATTTTATGGTGATTTTGAGTTGTGGAACGTTTTAAAATAATTTCCTTGAAAACAGAATGTTTAAGAGGAGGTTCCTGTGAATGTTTAACTATACGATGAAATTAATTATATGTAACTATAGCTACTTATGCGTTTTTTATGTAAAATTAGAAAAGTTATCGCGCTTTCCGGGTGCGATGTCTCTAATTTCTCTAATTATTATTTAAAGTCACTTATGTGTTTCAAACATGATCATCAAGTTAAACCAATAAGATTCATTGAATACACATATCTAAAAAATAACATTTATTTAGTTCTCTTAGACAATACAAGCAAATTTTGCGCCCTTCACCTGCATCTTTATATCCCAAATATACATAAAAAAGGTATTTCAACAACTAGTATTGCTGATAAATAATAATAATAAATCCCTTTTTTTCTTAATTTGAGTCCTTGTTCAATTTATAATGCTGAAATGAAATTGAAAGCTGATTTAAAAATATTAGTTATCATTTTAGCAACCATGGAAGTATCATTTTAGACCCTAGAACTGAAATATAGCCTTTTCTGTCGTAGGAATGAAGTATATTGGCATTACTTGGGGCTCCAAACTTACAAGTGAGGGATTTATTTTTTTTCCAGCTAAAGGTGCATATAATACTATATGAAATCTGATAAATAATACATATTATTGCTCTCTATAATTTAAAGATGTACTTTATACAATACAAATTTGAATATAATATTTTAAAATTAATTTAACATTTATTTAGTTATTATAATATGTTTACAGAACAATTACGAACCCTCTCTCCGTATTGAATTGAGTTAATTTTATTCTAGTTACTTTTCTCCCCCCTTCTCTTTAAGTTTTTAATTAAAACGTAAAAAATTAGTATTAAATAATTTTATCAAGTCATATTAACAATAATAATTAAACATTATACACTTATTAAATTAATAAATAAAATAATTTAATTTGATTAACATAATTATTTTCTATATGTGATTAACTTACTGTATTTGTTAACTCTTGATTACTATTTTATAATTTATTTAGAGAAAAAACGAATGAAGTTTTATAATATTTTATAGAAGTTCAAATTTGGTGCTCTTCTTTGAAGATTTATTCGGATGAATTAGTTGATTAGAAAAAAGCGCGATTTCTGTATTTTCTGATGACAAATTAACTACTTTAAAGACAATTATAAGAATGGATAATAATGATTTTATTAAAGGAAATAATATTTCAATAATAGTTACAAAATAAATGAATTACAGAAATCGAAGAATTATTCAATTTAAAATAAAGTTTAAAATTCGCGTGACTGCATAATTCTTTGAGGTTATGCTTATAACTTCAACTCATTGTCTTTTAAATCCGATTTGATAGTTGACAGATTGAATTACATTGAAGATGCGCACGCATTTTCTTTTTTTGGATGACAGAAACTAACTTCACACTGTGCTGACGATTATAAGAATGGAGAATGGAATGGATATGATTACGCATTCCAAAATTGGTTAAAATAGTTATATCTTTTGGTTTTTGTGAACATACTTAGTTGTGGATTTTTTGTTTAACAAAAATTGAAGATGAAATGAATTGAAACAATACCTGCTGGTGGAGCGGAATAAGTTCTTTTGTGGGTTAATGAGTGTTCTGAAATGTTCTTTCTTTCTACTACTATGTGAATGGCGATATAAAATAAAATTGGTGCAACACGAAGGGAATATCAGCTGTATCGACTCGTGCTTCGCTCGGCTTTGCATCGTACTGCCAACTTCACACTTGTCCAATACGACTGCTGTTCCGCTCTTGATACAAAAAATATTATTTTACTACTAATTACTGATTTTTCTCATAAGAAATATTCTTTTATCAGATAAATGCAAAATAAAAAATTATAAAATGTAAGTTTTAACTATATTCATGGAATTTTCCACAGAAAAATGAAGAAAAACATCAATCGTTGAAATATTTAATTGCTCCTTTATAGTTTTTAATATTCTCTGCTGAATTTTCTTTCTTTAAGCTTTATTCATGATTTTGAACAATCTCTCGCATTGATTTGAAGAATCCATCTAACCTACATAATCTAGCCTATAAACATACCAGCTCAATCAAAATTTGGTTTACGTAGTACTTTTTAAATAAAAAATATATAAGCCGTAATAGTTACATGACATGAGGTAATTAAAAGTATAATAACACCTAAAATCCATTTCAATTTTTTACGAGAAAAACGCAAAAAACTTGACGAGAAATGAGTTTTAGAGGAAAAAAGTGAGGCCTAATTTGTGAATAATGAAAATTTCGAGTCTAGTTTTGAATTTTCGAATATTTATAGTTTCAAAATCGAGAAACACCTGATTAGAAGCAAATTTTTAATATTAATTTATCGTTAAAAAAAGGGAATTTATGTTTTTTAGCTTTTAACCCTTTCATTTGTTATATATTGCTTCGTATAATTGAAAAATCATTGAAACATCCCTTAAAATAGAAACGATTGAAATCTGAATATAATTTTACAGTGAAAAAATGCTAATTAAAATATTTCTCGTTGACGGTAATGATTTTTATTAACTTTTAAACGCTAAAATAACCAACGTTTTATTTGAAAACGTTTAGACATTTTTTTCTGGCAAAAGATGTCAAAAGCGTCTTTTCATACGATACATTTGCCATCTTTTGAATTAATAATACTCTGCCGAGTTGTCAACTTCGCACAAGGCACGATGGCGGTTCGGACCATGGAACGTATATGGTTTTTGTTATAAGTGCATTAAAGCGCCGCCATTTTGACCCGTATTTTGAGGTTAAAACACTTATTGCAGACCTCCTAGTCTGCAATATTGAATGAACCAATCAGACGCCGTGACGTCAAACTGGTCTGCAACCAGTTTGTTTTAGCTCCGAAATGAGGGTCAAAATGGCGCCGTTTCAGAGCACGTGTGATAAAAAAACAAATTGATAACACCTAGTAAAATGGACTTTATGTAAAGATAAAAACTCTAATGAGATGATTTTTTTATCAAGCTCTTAAGACTGTAGGTTTTGAGTGGAATTCTTGACGAATGTTTCTTCAAGAATGAAAATTCTTGTTGCAAGTTAAAAAAAAAATTATCTTAAAAGAACCATTATATGATATTTTTTTTACAATAAACATGATTATATGTAGGAAAAAAAAGGAATTTTTTTCACTTTCTTTTCAAAATATAATATTTCGTAAAAATTAATAATTTTTTTAGTTCATTTAGAATATTATATCTTTAACAAAAAATAGAATTCGAAAAAATTATGTTTTATTGAAAATTGCAGGTGTAATCATGTACTGTACGCAGTTTCATAAGTCGTCAGAATAGGCCTTCATTACAAACGACAGAAGCGCCCTCTATAATGCGGAAATGTTATATTTAAAAAATATTAATACAATTATGAAACTTGCAATAAAACAATATAAAAATTCATAATTGATTGCTTGCTTTCTTCGTAGTGAAAAAACTTGATAAATAAGAGCTATTTTTTATTGTTTTAAATGACTTTCCCCCCTTAAAACAATGTTTTACTCCCAAGAAGCATACGATATTTTATGTCACAAGTGCGGAAATTGAACTTTTTTTATATACTCGTTTGCTGGAGTTTAACAATGTCAGCCTCAAACGAGGGAGTAAAACAGCTCGATTTCGACTAGACTGACATAAAATACTATTGTATCAAAATTTAAAAAATCTTGCTTCAATCCTTAATACCTTCTGAAGTCAAAGCTTACACATTTTGGTGAACACAAATATGAACCAATGGCACTGAAATGTGACGCCTAGAATTTTTGGTTTGATCGTGTTTTGATTGCTTTTGACTGAAAAGTAAAAAAGAAATACTGTGTTGTTTTCCTATCCTGGAGAATGTCAGTATTTTACAAAATATTAAAAAACATGTAATTTGTTATTTACTTGTAACAAAAAAATTTTTTTCAAAAATTAATTATAGAGCATTGTAATGTATAGAAAAAACATTTGACATTTAACAAAACTAACATTTAAACGGATTGTTTCTAAATAAATAGTTATTTATATGTTTTTCATTTTCTAATGTATTTAATCTTTAAATTCGGATAATTGCAAAGTTTTCCACTTTTTTAAATAATTACACATGCACTTATTGTGAATATTCACTTATGTTTAA
>JABFPM010006058.1:0-10567 GCA_022817325.1 Idris sp. 1 HC-2018
CAGAAATATAAAAAAAGATCTTATAAATATTATTGCATGTTTAAAAACTGAACAATTAACTGCATTTAATTGTTATAACAAATTATATCCCGCCAATTCGGGTGAAAAATGGTCAGAATGTAATTTTAATATAAAAATGCACAAAATTTGTAATAATTCAGCAAATTATCAAGCCTATACATCAAATCTACTAAAATAAAATAACTTATTGAACAAATTCAGTCAATTAATAGAAATTTGTATAATTTACTCTGTAAATTCAAAGAATATAACCTCAAAATCTCAATAAAAAACCAAAATAGCCAGTTTCAAATTTTTAGTCAAAATTTACCATTATTGAATTAATAAATGACAAATTCTTAGTTATTTAGACATCATTTATATAATTTATCTCAAAAAATTAGCTGTGTTTTCAGGGAATGTATTTTAACATTGATCATTTTTACCCAATAACTTTAGTAAGTTAGTAATAAAGTTTGGACTCAAACAAATATTCTGCGTTATTTACAATACTTTAAAATATATTTTCCATATAAAAGGTTTAAGTTTTTCATGTTACATTTGAAGATTGACAATAAATTTGCAAGCGTTGAAAACAATTTCACACAGCTATATTGTACTACAGGTAACAATAATAATTATTTTCTAATTATACAATTACTTTTGAACATGCACAAATTTATTTTCATTAATAAGAAAAGTTTTCTTAATGAGAAAAAATAGTTTGGTAAACGTTTTCAGTTATTTTTATTTACAAATTCAGCTGATCATTTTTACCCGCCTTGACCCTATGAATATTTTTCTGAAAATAGTCCAATTTATGCATTTTTCAAGTTATATTTTACTTGGGTTAATTTTTAGACATCATAACGTAAAATAAGCTTAGTATAATTATTTTGATTACATTCTACATTAAAAAACGAACAAATATCACCTATCAAAATTGCCTTTTCATGCAAAAAAACAACTGAACAAATTCAGGTATGTTTGTTACCCAGTCGGTGCTACATGATAAAAAAAATAAGATGGCGCTTTTAGGGTTAAAAAAATATAAAAATTTCAGTTTAATTTTTGAAAATGTATATTTAAAATTATATTTCTTTATACTGTTTTCTTTAAATTATAATAATATGTTTTTTGCTTGCAGATTGCAATTGATAAACAAATATTAAGTGAGTTAAGATCGATAGTTCCAGAAAATCAGGACTATGTTAATTACATACATGTTTCTCAAATAAAAGAAAGTGACACAGGATCATTAAAGGGCGAGCAAGGAAACAACTGTCCTGAGCCAGCGATCAAGCCAAGTACATCAGAACCAGTGAGAATTCCAGCCAACAATTTAAATGACGAAACAAACACATTTAATTGTGATCTCTGCAAAAAGTTATTTAGAAAAAAAAGTAGTTTGGTACAACACATTAAAGATCATCAGGATAAAGACCTTTATGAATGTAAACATTGCAAAAAGATTTTCTCTTATAAGCACAATTTAAAAACACATCTCCGTATTCATACGGGTGAGAAGCCTTTTCGATGCAAAATTTGCAAGATTGCTTTTCGTTACAACGAGGTTTTGAAAAATCATCTTCTAATTCACAGCGGCGAGAAGCCTTTTAAGTGCAAGATTTGCAAAACTCCATTTCGTTTCAAACAAAATTTAGTAGTACATTTTCGTATTCACACAGGCGAAAAGCCTCATCAGTGCGATCGGTGCAATAATTCGTTTCGTACAAAACCCGACTTAACAAGACATGTTCGAACTCACACCGGAGAAAGACCTTATCATTGTGAACATTGCAATTCTTCTTTTGCGCAAAAACACCATTTGAAAAGACACTTTCGAGTTCACACAGGTGAAAAACCTTACCAGTGTACACATTGCAAGAAATATTTTTCTATAAAATCGAATGTGAAACAACATATCAGAAAAATGCATATGAGTGAAAATGTCACTGAAGAAAGCCCGAAATTCGATGACAAGATTAGTAGTAATTTATTTTCACTTGAACCCATTTGTATTCTGAAATGTGAATCCGAAAATGACAACGAATCGCTTTTGTTTTCGCAGGAATTGAGTCCAGTTAAATTCGAGCATGATTTAGATAAGTGGGACGAAAACGAAAAACCAAATTTCGAGAAAATTAACTATGCCTTCTCGATGATAAAAAATGATTCTTCATCAGAATCTCAATCGCAGAACATGTAAACAGTTAATTTTATTTTTCTGTTTTTTTTTTAAATATTCTTTTACCAGCGCAACAATGCATCATTTAATGATATGTTCGTTTTAGTTTGTAAGATACTTTTTGTTTAAGATTTCTGTCTGAGAAAAAAATGAAACACAAAGTTTTTGAAATTTGTTTCAAATCTAAATACTAAGTTGAAGCTGGTCTTTTCTGTTTGATTAAATGTTATTGAATGAATACAATGTGGGTGTTTGATATTGTAATTCTATACGATACTTTTTATAAATACCGGAAATTGTTACTTTAACATTTAAGCTCTGTTGTAATGCGATCTTTGTAGAGTAGTGTTTTGAGATAAAAATGACCAAATGTAATAATAATAATAAATTTATAAATAATATTAGATTCTCATACATTTATTTTTTAATTATATTTCAGCTAATCAGTATTTTTAACGTGCAACGAATTAAATTAATTGTAAAATAAATTGAATCTGCTTTCTAATCTACAAAAATAAAACGTCTAATGAAAAATTCGATGACAGTATGTTATAAAATATTCACATATTTTAAAAATAACTTTAAAAAAAGAAAATTAAAAAATTGTCAAAATATTTAGTTAGTTTGACAACATTTTTTGAATAAATTATAGTAATAAGAGAAAAAAGTTTAATTTGAATATAGTGTAGTAATTATTTGTGTAGAGAAAACAAAAAATGCACAAAGGAGTATAGATTTTCTGGTTGTCTAGTGTTATACACATATTATCTTTTTTAATACATATTAATATTGTTCAGTGCATATTAATGTACCATTCAATTTTATGTTGTAAAGGGAAGCTTTTTTTTCAAATTTAATATATTTTGTTACATTCAGTAGTAAGCGTTGAATAATGTAATTCTAAGCGATATTACATTTTTGATTCTTGAAGTAAACACCGGAAATTCTTACTTTGGCACATACGTGCGATAGTAATGCAATATTTGTGCGATAGGATCATTTTGTAATAAATCGTTTGTATTGTCATTCAGATATTTAAAGATATTAATTTATATAATTTATTTGTTAATATTAAACAATAAAATGGTTTGTTTCTTTTCATATATTTTAATTTATTCTAACATTTTTTTCATAAACAAAAATTCATTCTTTTTTGTTTTAAAAGAAATAATAGGAAAGATAAAATATTTTTGCTATAAATCTATTTTATTATTCAATTATTCTCAATGTATTCTGTCATTTACTTAAAATAAATATATTTTAATTCAGTTCTAAATAAAATGTATTTATAATAAAAGCAAAAGAAACACGTAGTCCAGAATTTAACTTAGTTTGTAAATAAAAAATAAGCTTTTCAAGATTAATTTTTTAATTAGATATAAATTTGAACTAAAAACTATTAAATAATTCTTTTTTCATTTTAATTTATATTAAATAAATTTTAATACAATAAAAGCTCATTTTTATATTTCACTGTCATGTACTTTTTTTTATAGATTCCAACTAAATTATTTTCATATAAAAAAACTAAGACGATCTGCGTAAAATTAATTATTAATTAAATATTTAGATAACATATTGTAAATAATGTGAAATATTTTTATAAATAGATAAAATATTAAAAGAATGTAAAAACTGTCGAATTTTATGTTGGTTCTTTGTTTGGCATTGTAATATATTGTCATCAACTGTTAAAAGGGCGCTTTACATCTGTGTTCTGAATGGCACCTCGATTTCTTTGTGAAGCACAACCGTGTATGCAGTTTCATCGAAGTTAGTAGTTACGATGTATCAAAGTGCCATTTACTGTAACTCGAAATGTGATTGGTCGATCAGCACTTTCTAAAAGTAATCTTCAGGAAGCAACGGTGGGAGAAAGAAACGGAGGAAGAAGTAAAAGAAGAGGAGAACGACCGACGATAGCTGTTTAGAGAGAAAGAAAAAAATCATTTCGTGAAGGCCAAAGAAGAACAGGAGATGCCGCTGTCCCGCGTCGAGAGATACATCAACTGACAGATACGTCTTTATTGCGACGAAATCCCGATTTACACGATGCAAATGCTGCGTTTATACAGCACAAAATACAATCATAAAATGCAAATTAAATGAACAACTTTTTTTTAAATTTTTCTTTTTTGTTTGAATAAAAAATGTTATTTTCTTAATGCTTCAAAATTTGATTTAGTTTTAGATTAGAAAATATTAAAAATTTACTTTTTTAAGAAGTCTGGATATTTGAATCATTTTTAGATATTCTCAGGCCAAAAATGAATTTTATTTGTATTTGCTTTATTTATATTATTTTTCAGTAATATTAAACTGATTTATAGTTGGAAAATTAAAAGACTCAGAATGTGTGTTTGGAAAAAAGTGTATGACTTTTTAATTTGCATTAAATTTTAGCAATTGAGAGAATAAAGATTTTGTTAAAAATAATTAAAACTTTGAGGAAAAAATAGAATTGACTCTTTCTTTTTTAAACAAAAAAGAGATTTTTTTATTTAATTTTTCTGCCTTTTAATGAATTAAATTAAAATTTACTGAGTAATACTAAACAATTTTGAATATAACAGAACGAAAAATATTTTATTGTAGGTTCGAACAATAAAATCTGGAGTACAGTCAGGTATAAAATAATCTTCGACAGTGGTTTAATGTAAGAGAAAACTGAGCCAAGCTAACGATTGATGGAACGAAAAATGATGAATAAAATTATTTTCATATTTTGAATTTTATTTTACAAAATAACGTGTACGATTTGATGTTTATAGAAACTTTTAAAAAATCTTTTGGAAATAATAATTTTAAGAGATGTTTTATTTTAATTAAAATTTGTATTAGCATAGTTTATAAGACATAATAAATTATAAATATATAACTAAGAGATTAAACCTGTAATGGAAATAAAATTGGATATGCGTTATCTACAACATGATTCTGATTTCCCCAACTGATTCGTATAAAAATTTCGTTTCCTAAAACACTTCCCGATTTTAGGGAAGATCACGAAGATTACTGATATAGTAACACTAATCATGTACTGATAATAATATAATGTAATATTTTTAAAATTTATCTTGAATAATAATCAATTTTTCTTAAAAGTAAAACGACAAAACATTTCTCAAAATTAAAAAGTGAATTAACATGTGAGATTTATCAATTTATTAAAATTATTTTTTAAAATAAAAACCATTTTTGTAGTAAAAAAATTTGATGAGTTCTTCTGCCATTTTAAAATAATTACCATTAAGGTGATATATCAGTCACATAAGTGGGAAAGAGACAGAACTATAGAAATTTACATGTGAGTGAGAGAGACACCCTGAAATCGACTGACATATCACCTTAAGATAATATGTCAATCGTTTCATGCTATCTTTCTCACTCTTCTGAAAATTCTAATAGTTCTGTCTCTCTCGCACTTATTGGATTCAAATCGACTGATATCAATTTACCGACATTTACAGTTTCCAAAAGTTACGCTAGTTCGCATAACTTACAGAGAATTCCTTCTCGCAAAATCTTCAAAATATATTATTTTAATAAACAATCGTGCCTTTTTACAAACATGTTTAAAATTAACAAAAATATTTCATACAAATTATTTTTGTGTGAGAGAGACAGACAATCCGAGTCATATATCACCTTAAAACAGTTGTTGACTTTTTTTTCGAATTTAAGTCAATTGCACTTCTGGCATTTTTCCTCAGCACAGCAGAATATTAAACTAATATTATTAATTGATATGTCTCTTTATTATTATTCTAATTTTTTTTTATAAAATTCAGTCTTAACATTCATATTATTTATTTAATAGTTAATACATTAATTTTGATAAAGCATAAAAGAATAAAAAACATACAAATCAGAAAAGAAAAAAAAACAATAAAATAGTAGATTTTTGTTTTCTATTTTCTATACAATAAATCTAATAAATGCATAATTCTTCTGTAAAATTTGAAAGCTCTATTAATTATTTTTTCAATTTTTGAATTTGTGATAGGTTTAAATAAATTCGATCTAAAATCCATGTTCATTTTTAGTTTTCTTTATTAATTCTTCAAAATTTAGGAATAATTCACATGTTGATAAAATGCTAACTTAAGCACAGTTTCCGTCCATTTAATTGTTTTACTTTTATTCTTACAAATATGTAATTAGATACACAGTCTTCAAAATATAAGTTGCATTTCTATTTTTCTCATGTTCATATTTTCAATAAATGCTTTGAGTCTTTGGTCCTTTCCATGCGAAATACTGATTTTTTGTTCTTCTTTTTTTATTGTCTCTTGTCTGCTTATTTTCTGTTCAGTCTGAAAAATCAGAATAAATTAATTCAAACATCTACATACTTAATTAAAAAGTGAGAAAACATTTTCTTCTCTTTTTTTACCTTTAGTAACTAACAATAAGAAAAGAATTATCAAACAAGATAATAACTTCTTGTCAATTTTTGTTCGAACTCCGCTATTTTCAATTTTGGAACAGTCTTTTAATATTTCATTAGTTTGTACATTTCCGTTTGTAGTTTTCGAATCTATTCCATCTAATTTACCATTTTTCTTATGACACAGTACATTCATATTTCGGTGTATTTTTCTGCAATCCCTTTCCTCTTCACCATCACAAATACATTCATTTAATTTCTGTGCTTTTTCTTGCCTTCTTAATATACTAATGGAATTTTTACATCTGAAAATAATAAATTTTAATAATTAGTACATTTATTTTAAAAATAGTTTCTAAAAATTCTTAAAAATATTATACTTCTTACAAATGTAATATAAGGTAAAAAAATAAAATATAATACAGATGAAATTTCTTACCTATGAGTACACTTTTTGCCAATAAACATACTTTTACAATAAAAATTATAATAAGATAACGCCGTGGAACACTCAGTGTCCGCATGGCAAATCCAAGTGGCAATGCGACATGAAATGTTTGTATTATTCATTGCCGTCATCACAGAGGACCTGCAAACTTCGACCCTTTGTTTTGAATTTTTACAAATCCCATCATCAAAGGCACAGTTACACTGTAATAAAGACATTAAAAGATCATAAAACGAAATGCAGTTTATGATTTAATTACAAAATTCAAAAGAAAGAGTATATGTGTTTTAATTTAATAAACCAACCGTCATAAGTTCTTTGCCTTCGTCGGTGCTTGTTAATGCTATTAAAGCATGCTGGCATGATTCAGGACATTCTTGGCTATCTCCGTCAAGTACTGAGGCACATTGCGTTAAGTAAAATTGTAATGCATGACCACATCCAGTTCTGTAAGCGCATTTCAATCTTGCCTCATCACAAGCCATCGTGCTATTTTTTTCTTCTAAATTGGATACTTTGTTTATAAATAACATCGATACTACTATCGATAATTGTATAATAGTTGTACATCCTGTGCTACGTGACATTCCTAAAAAAAGATTATTCTTAAATTAACATATAACTTTTTTAAATAAAAATATTTGTATTAAGTCATTCTTTACGTCTGTATTTTTTAATTAATTTTAATATACATAGAGGATCTTTTCGACAGACTCAACAATTACATATAATAAATATTTACATTATGTTTTATTTATAAAACCAGAGTTTTATAATAATACCCTCATGAACGAAAATATATCTTAAAATATAAAATAAATATAAACGGCAATATGGCATATAAATAAAACTATATTTTAGAGTCTATATTTTTGTTTGTGAGGATAGCGTAAACACAAAATTGTTTTACTACAAAAACTTAGTAAAACATTGTAATTTCTGAGGATGGCTTAAACATTCGGCTCTGAAACATAGATAAATATTTATTACACATAATTTTTGAGTCTGCCGAAAAAATCTTTTATTTATACTTAAAAAAATATTTTTAGTACTGTTATTGGATTATATCCCCAACAAAACATAAACGTTTCAAACCGTTAAAAAGGTTTATATAAAAGTTTAAAAACGTTAATGAAACCTTTATAAACTTCTAAATTACGTTTAAAAAACTTCAAAATGTCCGGTCGTTAAAAGTTTTTAAAGCGTTTTGAGAAATGTTTTCTGAACGTTTTGATAAGTTATTTTAAACTTGTTTGTAACTTTTTCAAATATTATTTAAAAAAAGTTATTCTTTTTAAAATCGTGTTCTAAACATCAAACAAACTGTAAAACGGTTTTTTTTCAAGTGAATAAAAAAAAAATAATGTTATACTTTAATCTTAACTGATCAGGGAAGGCTATAAAATAATTGAATAAAGATACCTTTAAAAAAATGAATAATTTGTACAGTGAATGTGCTTTAAAAGATAAAATGATTTGCAAATCATAGAAATTAATAAAATAGAAAACGTTTTAAAAACTTTTAATGACCGAACATTTTAAAGTTTTTTAAACGTTATTTAGAAGTTCATAAAGGTTTCATTAACGTTTTTAAACTTTTGTATAAACCTTTTTTAAACGTTTTTACAACGTTTATTTTTGTTGAGGTATATTATTGAAGAAATAAATGTTGATATCTCTAGAAGAGAAAATAATTTTTTTAATGTTTCATTGGTGAAGACAAAAAAATGTGTATCATTCAAATAAATTCTTGTAGCTTGAAAATAAAGATTTGGCGAAACCTTGGCATTACCTTGGATTATGCTCGATTTATGAGCCAAACATATATCAAGTATTGCCAAGTATTATCCAAACTCCATTTCCATGCCAGATATCAGCCGCTAGAAATTTACGTCTTCAAAAAGATAATCCTTAATTATTTTATAAAAATCATCTTTTAAATGTTATCAAAATATTATATACATTGTAAGTGTACTGAGAGAATATTTTATTGCGGTAGAAGAATCTTATCTTAGTTAAAATTTATGTGCGAAATATAGTTATAAATTATTACATAGTAATATATAAAAGTAAAAATATGTTTTTTGTGCAGTCACATCACGTAAAAACAAATTAACTAATTGAAATGCGGTTCAATAATACTGTTCTTTTTTTATTCGTGAATAACATGGGTTGTGAAGAATTTTAATTTCAACGATTTATCACTTTGATTTTAAATATTTTGTTACAAGAATATAATAGAAAAAATCAATTTTAAAATTTTTTTTCATGGTTGATTGTTTGCCATACTTTTGCAGATATTTGTAACATTTTATAAAGACAATTTTGTATAGCTAATAATATTTATATGCACTAAACAAGGATAAAATAATGAACAGATAAAAGTTGAAATGTAAATGGTATTAAGTATTTGCAAAACTAATGATTTATTTCTTGAAGCAGAAATGTTTTTTGACAGCAAAATCAGTTTTAAGTAAATCTTGATTATTTTATTAGTCCACGTTATTTTGGGAATAGTTTTTATTATTTTAGCAACGAAGAAAAACAAAATAACAATATTTAAAAGAATTCAATAATTAATTTAACAAATATATTTTTTTATAGTAGAATAAATGTTCAATGTTTTACTGAGAAAAAAGATTTAATTTTGTAATAATTTTATATACATTTAGTTATATAATGTTATACCGATATTTTGTTAATAGTTAATTAATACATTTTACTACTATTATTTTTTAAAAAGAATCGATTTTATAATAAAAAAAATCCAAAAATATGTAACAAATCTGATAATTTTTTTATAATATTAAAATAAAAAAATAATTTTTTTACTTCTATATTATTTATGACAACAATTTATAAATTAAATTATTTTTGAAATTTAAAACTAATTAAATAATACGAAAAGTTAATTTAAAAACTACTCTTCATATTCCAATCTGACATTTGTACGATCACATCTTGAAATAAGCATGATTATTTTTGAACCATTATATTTTTTGAACTCTGTGAATCTCTCCGTTTCGAGAGCTTGAATGCTCGTAACGGAACATAGAAGTAAATATGTTATCTCGGC
This sequence comes from Idris sp. 1 HC-2018, assembly GCA_022817325.1. Taxonomy (NCBI): domain Eukaryota; kingdom Metazoa; phylum Arthropoda; class Insecta; order Hymenoptera; family Scelionidae; genus Idris; species Idris sp. 1 HC-2018. The sequence continues at coordinate 10,103 of JABFPM010006058.1, forward strand.
GACATCGTAAAAAGTGTTTATATATTCCAAGTAACACCATCATTTTTATAAAAATCAATTAAAAATATTTTTCTTTCAATTTACATTATTTTAAAATCATTAAATAAACATATTATTATTACTTAAAAATGTTATTATAAATTACTTATTCTTCAACTAAATGGTTTTTTTTAATAATTTATTTATCATTTAAACAATTTATATTCCCTCATAGTAATAATTTAGACACTAATTTCACTTAAATGAATGAGCTATTATTCAAACTTGAATGATTTATATACTTTAGAATTCTAAAATAAATCTTTAAATTATAAATTGAAAGAAGAATATATTAAAGTTTCAAATTTATACCAAATTAAGTATTAAAATATCATCAACGTAAATATATTACATGAAAATATTAAAAATGTTGAATTAAATTTATTCTCACCTATAAATCTTTAACTATAAAAGCGTTATCACATG
>JABFPM010006059.1:0-10567 GCA_022817325.1 Idris sp. 1 HC-2018
TTTTGTTATTATTTTTTTTTGTTAGACATTTGATATTTACAAAAGTTTGTTTTATAAATATAGATTTTTTTTATATAGTTAATTTTCTGTAAAATATTTTTTTTTAGTTTAATTTTTTCTTAATTTAAAATATATTTTTTGTTTTCTTTTTTTTTGGTTTCGACTTATCTATGTAAGTCTTTACACTATTAAAAGCAAAGATCTTATCATAAATAGGCTTATTTATAAAGTTAAAGAAATTGATTCATGAAACTCAATCTATATTACAAATTTACGTAGGGCTTCGTAAAAAACAAGAAGTATCTGTGCTTTAAAGTTTCTAGACGAATATTTTACATATTAATAAAACTGATTTCAATTTAAACTATAATATATGCCAAGATTTAAATTAATTTTTACATTAAACTATATTTTTAAACATTGGCAATGAATAAAATTTCTTTTTATAAAAATTGAATTTATTTCTAAAGATAGGATTATAAAAGTTATTAAATTTAATTTTTAAAAGTAGAAAACGAGAATTGGTAAAATACATAAATTAGTTTTTTTTTTCAATTTATTTTATACAATTGAATATTTGCATAAGAGATGAATGAATAAATTCTTTTTTTATAAGTTTTTTTCAAGGAAACAAAAAATTGTGACATTCTGTCAACGCAGGGATACATTATGAAGTGAAAAATGGAAAATCACTCAGTGAAAATATGTGAATTTATTAACAAAATTTAAACTCGAGTGTAAGTTTTTACAAATGTATTTACTCGTAGATTTCGATGCTAAATAATCAACGTGAACTTAAATGTGAAAACATGGTCAATTATAAAAATATGAAGGAAATTATTTTCAATCTTATTATGTATAGTAAGTATAGTTTATTCAGCAGAAGTTACAACAAATCAATAAGATAAAAAAGCTTTTAGTATAATAAAACTATTTTGAAAAGAACAAAACATAGAGAAAAAAAAATTTTTTACAGAGGAATATTTATAAGGTGGCTGACTGAATTCATATTTGATTTAAAATGATCGAGAGTGTATCACGTCGTGCATTGACTGGATCTAGTGGAAGCTACCATGTTCGGGGAGCTGAGTTGGCACGTGATCAGAAACACAAAACACTCTCGGCGGTTGTTGTATTTTTGGACGATACACAATATACGTTTCAAATTGAAGTAAGAGCAAGCAAATTTATTAAACAAAATACATTTCTAATCTTGTTTAAAAATATTTTACATTTTCAATAGAAAAGAGCTAAAGGTCAGGCACTGTTGGATTTGGTGTATCACCATCTAGAACTGGTTGAAAAAGACTATTTTGGACTTCAGTATGTCGAGCATGGTTCAACTTCAACGAATATCAATTCAGAGGCTATGGTAAATGGAAAAAATACAGAATTGTTTTAAAATTTCCTTCACTATTTGTATTACATTTTTATTTTTTTTTGCAGAGATGGCTTGATCCAACAAAACCAATCAAGAAACAAACAAAAAATAAAGGTAGCTTTAAATGTAATGTCTGCAAAAATAAAAAGTTTAAGAGATGGACAAATTATGAACTGGTTTTCTTTCAGGAGGTCACTATTTTTTTCGTGTAAAATTTTACGTCTCAGATCCCAGTAAATTGCAAGAAGAATACACACGATATCAATTTTGCTTACAAATAAGAAAAGATATATTCCAGGGAAAATTACCAGTACCTTCAAGTACAGCTTGCCTTATTGCCAGTTACATTGTTCAGTGTAAGTAATTAAGTCTTCAAATAAAATTTTTGTAAATTTAAAAAAATATCAATGATTTTCTAACTTGAAAATTAAATTAATTTGGAAATAAAATTGACTTTTCAGCTGAAATAGGAGATTATAATCCTGATGAACATGGACCTGGTTACCTCTCTCGATTAAAATTAATACCTGATCAAACAGACGAAATGGAGAAGAAAATTACAGAATTACATAAATTACATAAGTAAATTTTCTAAGCATAGTTTGATTACAATTGTCGAATATGTAATTTACTATATATAAATTAATTTCAGAGGACAATTACCTGCTGATGCAGAATTCAATTTCTTGGACCACGCAAAACGCTTAGATATGTACGGTGTAGAGTTACACAAAGCAAGAGTACGTACTATTAATGAAATTATTATAATTAAAATCCAGTAACTGCATAATTAATAAATATTTAATTACAGGATTCGACCGGTAAAGAAATTCAACTGGGCGTATCGTCAGTTGGACTTGTAGTTTTTCAAAATGATATCAGAATCAACGTATTTTCTTGGTCAAAAATAGTTAAAATATCTTTCAAAAGAAAGCAGTTTTTTATTCAACTGCGAAGAGAGCTGGTACTTTATTTTATTTTAACAATATGTACTTTTTTATATTTTCTTACATTAATAAAATATAATTCTTCTAATTTTAGTCCGAAAATTATGATACTCTGTTGGGATTCAATATGCAAACCTATCGTAGTTCAAAAAATTTATGGAAAGCTTGTGTAGAACACCATACATTCTTCCGACTGCACAGTCCAAAAGTACGTCCCCGACGTTTTCCACTTACACTCAGTAGTCGGTTCACTTATTCTGGAAGGACCGAATATCAAACCGTAGAAGATGGGAAACATCGTAGCAAAGTAGAACGAACATTTGTTAGGTAAACAAAAAATTAACAAAAAATTATTACACTCTATTTATAATTATTTATCATAATTCTATAATTTTTTAGATCACCTAGTAAAAAGTTAATCGATGGCCATGTATCAGCGCCAATCATAGAAGAAAAAAGTGTGCCAAATCATACGTCTGGACGTCCGTCAAGACTTTATGAAAATAAAGTACAATCTCTTGGTTCTCGTGAACCCAGGCGAGCTTGGGGTGAAAGAAATCAAACTGAGGAGTAGGTTGAATAAATAATCAAAAAGTCTGCTATAAAATAATTTTGGCAAATAAATTTAGCTAAAAGAATGTAAATAATTGTTGTCTAAACAATTCTATTTATATTTTTTACAGTGAAGGTGGATTTGTCACATTAAGAGACGAAGTCCACAACACATACCTCGGGGCATTTTCTCCTGTTCTCGGTTCTCACATATTGAGTTATGCAGACGATGACACCGCGAACGAGAAAAGTATTTGTGATATTCAAGACTTGCATGGTTCCACCACTTCCACAGTTCCACAAGTAAATACTACTTTGATTAGAAAAAAAAGAAAAAAGAACTGAATTACAATGTATAATTTTTGCTTGCAAAATTGTAGCTTTCTTTTGACGAACTGGTGACCATAAAACTGACCCCAGATGAACAAGGACGATTTGGATTTAATGTTAAAGGAGGTGTGGACCTCGATATGCCAATCTTAGTGTCTCGAGTAGCACCCAATACTCCTGCCGATCGTTGCTATCCAAAATTAAATGAAGGGGATCAGGTAATACAAAATTTGTATATTCAAAATCTCTTATTTTAACCCAAATTAAATCTAAACATAATAAGTACTTTTTCTTATATATTTTGCAATGATATAGTCTCGATATGAATTCTGCAAATTTTTAGATTTTTTTCTCCACCTTTAAAAAAATGAGATAAAGAAAAAAATCAGTTTTTATCGTTTTTTATGACTTTATGGTGTTTTTTTCTTATGGTTTTCTATTTGCTTAATAGTTATTAACAATTAAAAAACTATGCTCACTGAGTGGCTCATTTTCGGATCCAATGAATTTTGTATAAAAAAGTATTGGTTAAACAAAAAAGAGTCTTTTCTAACAGTTAAAATATCAAACTCGAAATATATATTATAATAACAAATAAAAAATCTTATTTAATAGTAAAAAAATTTAATTAAACTATGTCCATTTTAATGGACACTGGATCACAAAGGATTAATATTTAATTTGTCAACAGGTTGTATATGTCAATGGTGTTGATCCAAGTAATATGATGCATGAGGATGTGGTGAATCTTATTCGTCAGTCTCGAGACACTGGACATGGTGAACTCACTCTGACCATACGAGCTAATGCTCTGTACACTGCTCTTACTGGTACTGATAAGTCATCTGAAGAAGAACCACCCTACAGGTAAACCTTAAAATGTTATTATTTAAAATAAAAAAAATATTAAATTTAAAATTAAAACTTTAATATCCAAACATTAAACTTAAAGTTAAAAAAATACATTTAAAATTAAAACATTGAATATTTAATATTTTTTTTTAGATATGTACCAGACGTTCCCCATACAATAGTGGGTTCCGATGCTTTGGCCCAGTCAATGTTACTTCTCGCAGATGGTCTAGCAAGTGGAGCTCTAATATCCCAATACGAGCAGTTGTACAAAAAGAATCTGGAGTTCACTTGTTTGGAATCGAAAAAAGCAGAAAATCAGAACAAAAATAGATATAAAGATATTTCGCCATGTAAATTTGAAAGCTTAATTCAATTTTGTTTTTATTAACATTTTGTTTTTGGTTTTTAATGACTGAATTTCTTTTAGATGACGTCACCAGAGTGATTTTAATGAACTCGTTAAATAGCGACTACATTAATGCAAATTACGTGAACATGGAAATCCCGGGATCTGGTATCATAAATAGATACATTGCCACGCAGGGTCCTCTGTCTTCCACAGTATCGGACTTTTGGCAAATGGTATTGGAAGCTGGCAGCACTCTGATTGTGATGCTGACAACTCTCGTTGAACGTGGTCGAACCAAATGCTCGCAGTACTGGCCAGACTTGGACGAAAGTCTCAGTCTGAAGAATCTGAGTCTCACTTTGACTTCGGAAAAGATTGACGACACTTTTGTTTTTCGTGAATTTGTTTTGCGAAACATAAGTGTTAGTATTTCTTATCAATATCTTTTTTCTTTAAATCTTTTACAGTTTTAAATTACACAGAAATTCTGAAATATATTTTAAAGGAAAGTATAGAAAAGTGAGAAATTAAATTAATTCTGCAATAATTTGAACAAAATTTATATTTTTACTTGGCAATTTTAGAAGTTTACTTGCATTTTCTCATTTGTAATTTTGTATTTGATAATCTCTTTATTTTATCCTCATTTTTAGTTTTAAATCCATTATACTTATTATAATAAATTTGCTTTGTAAATTTAGTGATTTTATGTTTTAAATAATTAATTAATTTAAACTTTAGACTGGAGAAGAGCGTGATATTACACACATGCAATACTGTGGTTGGCCAGATCACGGAGTGCCAGACGACTGGCGTCAATTTGTCATGTTCACAGAGTACGTGCGTTCTGCACGTTGTGGCATTGTAGAACCTGTAATAGTCCACTGTTCCGCGGGAATAGGAAGAACGGGTGTTTTGGTTCTGATGGAAACTGCTCTGTGTCTGATTGAGGCCAATCAACCGGTTTATCCTCTGGACATTGTCCGTTCTATGAGAGATCAAAGAGCTATGATGATACAAAATGCTGTAAGAAAAATTGTTGAAATCTATAATTTTTAATTCTTATAAAATAATAAAATACTAATCATTTGGATTTAAATTTTCAGAGTCAATATAAATTCGTTTGCGAAGCTGTCCACAAAGCGTACGCAGAAAATATAGTGAAGCCATTGTCAGAATTTAACAGATGAAATTATTAAAGCAGAAAATATTTTCCACACCTACATTTCATACTAAAACCTTGGATGATAAAATTCAAAATTTTATATAAAATACATATATATAAATTTATATATTTAAATATAGACAATAAATTATTTATCAACTACTGATTAATTAACAAAAAATACAAGATTGATTGTACACTGAGAGAAAAGCCTCAGTAGAAACAACTTTAGAATTTTCTTGTGATCTTTTTCAAATTTGAATTTGAAGCCTGTGTGAATTGTATGTTTAGAATATTCAAGTAAAAAGTATTACCTTTTGTAAATTAAATTTAAATTATACTACGTGTAATTGATTTTGATAAAATCTATGCTATTTATTGATTGTTTTTGACTTGGTGATTTTTTCAGTGTAATATTATTTATAATAATATACAAATTATTGTAGCTTGAATTTCTATTTATGTTTTTTTTGTAAATAAATTATGTACTAGAATATTACACTTTTTGTGCCATTATTTGAAATTTTATTATTTTTTTGTTCTCTTTATTTATTATTGGCATAATTATAAACGTGGCAACAACGCTTTTTCCATGCTTAATTGCGCATTTTTATGCACCAACTCAAAATAAAATGAAATCATTTTTATTTGTACTGCACAATTGCTCTGCAAATGTATATATATAACAAAGCAAAATATACTCTAGAATGACAGATTATTTGCTTGACATTTCACCTTAAAATTAAGTTAATTATAATACATCATCACAGACGCAATTATATATTTTCATTAAGGATGCAACGACGACGTGTAAAACTATTTATTTGTACAGCTTGTTAATTTGATGTTAATACTGTTTTCGCATTTTATTTGTTCATAATTAAAAACTAGTTAGACCTAATATGTTATAATAACTAAGGATGCAGTTTGCATTAATGCAAAGGTCGTGGCCCTCAACGTGATAATAGATCGTTAGATGCACTTTGGACAGCAATTTGATAAGTAAAGCATAGTTCTGTTCACCGATAGTCTCAGTTGTTATTTTGCTTATTCATCGTAACATAGTCTTGTGACATTTCAGCTTTTGAAAATTTAAAATATTTGGAAGATGAGTCTTCAAATATATTTGTGATTGGATCAGTATGTAATTTGATAATTAATTTTGAACAAATATAAAAATATATACATGTACATTTATTTTTCGCTAATTAATTGCTGTTGACTGCTTCGGATTGTAAAAACGTTGTATTTCTTCTTGTTTTATGTACTTCCTCATATACGCATATATCCAGTTTATTACTATGAGCACATATCATTTTATTTTTTACGTAGATAAATGCATGCGTTAATTATACGATACATATACGTATCTTCATTTAAAGTTGGAAACATCTGCGTATTCTTATTTCACAGCTTACTGGTTGTACTTTCTATGGAAATATGATTGTTGTTAGTAATCGGTTGCCCTTTATTTTAAAACGGAATGAAGTTACTGGAAATTTGGAACGAAAGGCCAGGTAAGATTTTTAAATATGTTCATTTAATAAAATTAGATTTAATTCTTATGAAATGTAATAACAATTTTGAAATTTGATAAGTACAGTACGAAAAGTCTTAAATTTCTTGTTGTAACTTAATTTTAATTAACACATTAAATGTTATGCTAACAATTATATTTTTTTTTCTTTCATTTAACTTATATTTGTATTATTGTGCAAAAAAATACTGTTTTAGATCTCAGTTATTTTCTAAGTGTGCAACAATTTGTTACGTAATTTTACACTTTTTAATCAGTTTAAGTGCATTGTAGTTGCATTTCATTCATTTGTTAAAAGACTGAGGAAAATTTTTAATGCAAATCTGTAAATAGTTGTACATTTTGTTATGTCAAGAGAACTTTTTGGCATTTCTACATAAAAAAGAAAGAAAATGAATTGACTTTTGATACTTAATTTGTTATCATTTTATGATAGGATTTTTATGAGAAAAATCAACTGCTAATGCCCGAAATGTGTTTTAAAAAATTTTAGTTGGTAAACAAATATCAAAACATACAGAATTTATCTCGTGACCGATACAACAAAGTTTTACTTAAAAAAACAAAAAAACAAAAAAACAGATAGCGTTTTTGGACGTCATTAAGATATTTTATATCTCAAGCAAAATAATATGGTGCATAACAAAAAAAACAAGTTCAATGAATGTTGAATTTAAAACAATAATTTAATTATTATTAACTAATTTAATTTGTTATAATTAATTAAAGTATTCTTTTTATTTTTTATTCAGAAAAGCTTAAATTTAAAAAAAAAATTGATGTAATATATTATAAGTGATATGATTTTTTTATTTTTACATGTTTTTCAATTTTTATAGCAAAACACTAAATACACTTTGAGTTTGAAAATAACTATGTTTTCCCAGTGAATAGATAAGCAATCATTCATTCACTCCGTGTTTTGGTTTCGAAACAAGTTGGATAAAATGTTTTAAATTTCCGGGATCATCTGCAATCTGAAATAAAAGACATTGAACTACTAATAGGCTTTTGAGTATTAATCTTTGATAACTTTATTACATATCGCAAAAAAAATCGAAACTAAAAATGTATATTGTTTTTCAAACAAAATTTATCTTCTTGATCACTTATTAACAATTGCAATTAATCTATCAACTTTTTTTCATTACATTAACTGCAAATAATCGGTATCATTTGTTAAAATGCCGCAATAAAGCAGTATTAAAGCAGTTTTGCGATAAGAAAGCTGCTCCAACCAGGGGTTAATAGCGATTGTTCTCGCCATAAAATATCAATTCTTCGAAAATTGTAATAGCTTAGATTACTTAATAGTATATAATTAATTTTAATTTAATTTTTTTTGTTATAATTTTTAGCTGACAAGATTAAATTTTAAATAATTTACATTTTTAAAACTTTAAAGTAGCACTAACGTTGTCTTTAAAAATTTCACACTTTCAATTTTAAGAACTTAAAATTGAATATTTTTATTTTTATTAAAATTATAGAACCAATTCAAAGAAAAATTTTTATATTAAAACTAGGTTTTATTAGCTGATAAACGATTTAAGTCTATTTAGGTATTTGTCACTGCGACTTCAATAAAAAAATGTTGCAATCTCGGTGAGAGATTTAGATATAGAAATAGGAAAATTCTCTTTTATTTTTTTTTATATCAGCTAGATTACAACTTTTATTGCTTCTAACAATTTTATATTAAAGTTAATCAATAATTTAAAAAAGTTAATTACATCATTAATTGAAGTGTCAATTAATAATTTTTTATTTCAATTAACCGATTGATTTTGAATTAATTATCATATATCAATTAATCAGTCAAATTTCAAAATAAATTGGATTTCTACTCTAACTGGATCAATAAGATTTATAAGCAACCAATTTGTGTATTTCAGTGCGGGAGGTCTGGTCACAGCTGTGGCACCAGTCGTAGTTAGCACAGACGGAATTTGGGTTGGTTGGCCAGGAATACATTTAGAAAATCCTAATGAACAGATTCCAGAATCGGATCCGAAAGATCGTACACCAACTGCTGGTCTTAAATCTGAAAAAGTTTGTATAAACCCCAACAGAACATAAACGTTGTAAGAACGTTTAAAAAACGTTTATAAAACATTTATAAACTTCTACATAACGTTTTAAAAACTTTTAATGACCGGGCATTTTAGTATAAATTTTTTTATAAACGTGTTTACAACGTTTATGTTTTGTTGGAGAATAATTAAAAAATAATATTTTAATAATTAGAAGTATTCTTAAATTGAAATAAAAATAAAATTTTTCTCTTTTCATAAATACTTAAAAAATAATTATTCTACAGGTTGTAGCTGTTCATGTGGACCCACTCATTTTTGATTCATACTATAATGGCTGTTGCAATGGAACATTTTGGCCACTTTTTCACTCTATGCCTGACAGAGCTACTTTCATTAACGAACATTGGCGTGCTTATAACATAGTCAACGAAGAATTTGCAGCAAAAACTGTAAATTATCCCATTAAAAAAGTTGTTTATTTTATTCTGAGTCATTGAAATAATTCCTTTTGCAGATTGCTGCGGTAGAAAAACTAAGTAAAAATAAGAAAAAAAGTAGCAGTATTCCATTAGTTTGGGTACATGATTATCATTTGATGCTGGCAGCAAATTGGATAAGACAGGCAGCGGAAGAAAAAAACTTGAAAATAAAGTTAGGATTTTTTCTGCACATTCCGTTTCCACCGTGGGATATTTTCCGACTTTTCCCAAGAGCTGATGAAATTTTGCAGGGGATGCTGGGTAAAGAATTCTTTTTTATCTTTTTATATAAATATTGAGAAGCAGAACAATAGAATAAAAGAAACGTTTATTTATAAAACATTATGTCAAAAAGAAAGTTATTAATAACTTGTAATCTATATATAATAAACTGGTTATTAATAATTTATCAGTGTAACTCAGACACATAATAAATAAAATCATCACTGCTTGTTTCAACTAGACTGAATTATATCAAGGGAATTCTGAGAAAACAGATCCTTTGTAGAAAGCATCCCTTTAACACCCTAATTTAACAGAGATCAAATTAAACATATAGGGTGAATGAACATTTAAGCATTTTTCAAACAATTTCTTAATAAATCTTAACGATTGATGTACAAAATTTTATTAGCAAAGTTAAAATAAATTAATTATGCATTGAAGTTTAAGAAATATATATTTTTTATATCAAATAGGTATTCAAAATTCACTTTGAATGTAAAAATTCAAATATCACCAGTGAATGAACAGATTAATTATTAATAAAACAATGCAATTATTATCATTATTATAAGAAAAATACATTTATTTATCGATTGAATTGAACTGAGAAAACCTATTTACATAGTTAGATCAAATCTATTTAGTTATAAATATTATTTTTGCCATTGGGTACGAACCTTACAAGTGATTTACGCTTTTCAGAAAATTGCT